>JAANSN010000398.1:0-61624 GCA_036850665.1 Dicranocentrus wangi | reverse complement strand
CTTACTTCTACCTTTGAAAGGTTTATTTTAACATGGATTTTGCCTTTATGGATAACAAACTATTTCTTTCATTTCTCTGCTGCAAATAGTGCATACCTCTTCAAATTTTTATAATACAACCCTCGCAGATGAAACCACACTGGGAATTACCTATGAGAGATTGAGTTTAAATATAAAAATCTGTGCAACCAGGTTTAAGAAAACAGCGTAGTATTAACGTAATTAAAAATCAAAACTTGATGTATCGCAATTGTCATGTTTATAATGAACATGTTTATATTATGTTACATTGTAAAACTTAAGTGGCATTATTCGCAGTAGACAATTTGTGCAATCGTGAGAACCTTTGACCGGTAACTGGATCATCCGACCCGACGGCCGGCTCAATGTTTAAAATCCCTTACCAAGAAGCTCATAATCGAAGGTGTAACCAATTCAAAATTGTTGCACCATTTTAGTTATAAGGCTGTCTCTCAAGGCAGACAGGCCGAGGAACGTATGAAGACGAGGAGTTTAGCAGAACAATACACTGTATAATAAACAGCCAATATAAATTGTGCTTTTCTGTGCTGTGTGGCTGCTCGTGTGACAAACATTTTTCAGCGCCACAGTCACAAAGAAAAAATCACGTATGCTCACACGTATGCTCATTCCCAAAAATGAATTTCTTGATGCATAACACTCGACAACAAGAAGCGATACACACCCGTGCACATCACAAGGTCGTATCTGTTAAGATATCGCCTCATACAAAACTCTGATTTCGATCCCGACAGAAAAGCCATATATTCAAGCGCACTCAAGTTCACAGTCAGATAGCAATCTTTAGATACAACGTGGATGAAATCTGTACTCTTCTCAAAGTCGGGTTTTTTCTATTCCTTTTCGTTCACGGTACAGTGAAAGGAAAGGAAAACCTTGTACAGCACAGGATACGTGAAAGGAAGGACAGAGAATGTGTAAGGAAGGAGTGGATTTTGGCTCACTTACAAACCTTGGCCAAGGGTTGATTAATGTGGAGTACTTGAATATAGACTTGGAACGGAGCTCGTGGTTTGTCAACTAATGGAAAGCTGCCAATTTTGCCGAAGGAACCGAACACCCTCCATAATTCACCTGTCTCAACTTCCATGTCATGGATAATTCTATATTCTTTTTTCCTTGCGTCTCTCACACATTTTCAAAGTTAAATAGAAACCTGAACACACAAGTTTCCACCCGCCTGTTCCTGTTCATTGTAATCGGCTTTGAGATGTCAAGACCGAGCGAGACCCATTTTCAGCCTGTTTCTAACACCATGTCCGGCTTCGTCATCTACCTTTTGGGTTAGATCTAAATAAAATATCAATTCAAATTCAAATTGTTCTCGGGAAAAGCAAATCCCCCTTTTGAACCTTGAGTAGCTCGCAAGTATCGTCGTAAACAATTGTCGTGTCATACCTGTCTTCCTTCCTTTACTTTATAGTTTGGTTAGACAATACAGGTTGAGACCGAGAGATATATGCAAATGCCACAACTTTTAGAGGTAGGCGTAGGAGGTCGCAGTGTGCACCCGGGCATTTAAAGAGTTCTGATTCTGATGTACGTCATTATATCCTGGCACCAACGGCTTGGTTTTCAGCTAAATCCATTATTTTCATTTTTTCAAAATGATCCGATTACATTCCTCTTGCCCAAAATTTTGACGAGCTCCATTGCACACAGTTTTTTCCCAGGTTTCCCAACCTCAAAATGAAGGGGCACAAAAGGGAGCACAAGCTTGGCTATACTCCGTGCCCTCGCCCACATATGATATGTGATCAAGCTGAAATACTAATGCCCCCTCAATATCTATTTTCAATCGTAAAGAAGCATCGTAAAATGAGATGTGTAAAACAGTGGTAGGGGAAGGGGTTGAAAATATGCAGCGGTAATTACACCTTACCTCATATTATGTTCATTACACTATAATCCGCGTGTAGCACAATCTATTTGTGCGGAATGTGAAAGGAGGTTCTCCATAATTGGCAAATGAAATGGTATTTGCCAACGTGTATTCTAACCCCAGCAGTTAACAACAGTATGAGCATTCAAAAGAAACATTTTGTGTGGCGGGTTGTGGAAGTGGAAACCCCCCATGTTCACTTTGAAGGGAAATAGATACACATTGGATTACAGTTTACTGCTTGTCCTGACAGTGAAAAACTAGCCCAATTCTTTATCCTACCAGTGAAGAATTTGAGGGGGGGCTTCTCCTCCTTTCCAAAATCAATAACGTTTCAGCAACTATTGCATTTATACTCTATTAACGATCACATTATATGACGATGTTATATACTATTAGGCGAAATTCAATCTGAAACTGGCATCTACAACAGCTTCTCTGGCCTAATTATTCTATTAAACTTTTTGCTCCATAATAATACATCACAATCCTACAAGCCTGCGCATACATATATAGTCACCACTCATTTACTTACCTTTTGATATATTAGTTTATGCACCCACCAATTTTTCTCTCTAGTACAGCAGCTGCATCTGAGTGAGTGAGGCGTGCAACATGCACTTCGTACCCCGTCCATACATTATCCAAATTTGATACTGTCGTTGCGCATGAAACTTAATAAAAGCGATGGGAATCTCGTCGTTGCGTCGTCGAGAAGAGATAAGGGAAGAAAGGGATCCCTTCGGAGGGAAAATGGTTGTAAGAAGTTAAGAGTCATTCGTGGGAGTTTTACCGAGGAGTTGATGCTTAAATCCGGAATCCCCTTTCCTATTCTTGTTTTGGTTCAAATCTACTCCTCCTCGGAGTGGAATAATGCTAACAAGCTTGTTTGCTCGTATTTCTTAAGCCCTTCTCCACCCACATGATATCAAGGATTTTGGCTTTAGTACACTACACAAAGGAGGAGCCGATGCCGAGTTAAAAGCGCATTACACAGATCATAAGCAGCCGGTTAAGGTTCAGAGAGAGGGAAAGCCCCGGAGGAATTACGCTTGTGACTATTGCCCCACATATTTGGATTGAATGTGTATGTGTACATATGTTACAGAATGTGACAGAGCAAAGCAGCTCAACTGCCTGTCTGCAGCAATTAGGAGTGGGACGGCTCTTTCCTCGCAGTGATTTGACTGGAACTATGTGACTAGCACGAATTGGCTAAGAAGGCAAGTCAATCATCCATGGTGGTGGAGGACTCCAGGAACCACGAAATTGCTGGACTTTGCAAAATCCAATAACCACGGCTCGTATTTGCAGTCTTTTAAGGAATCCAAGAATCCAACCACTTTCATTTTTCCTATCAAAGTCAGCAAAATCCTTGTACTATTGTACCCCTATTCCGACTTCAATAGTTGGTCAAGATCAGTAACAAAATTAGAGTGGTTTCTCCGAAACTGAGCAAGCTAGCTAGAATGGTATAAGGAAGGTTTACTTTTTTGGCAGGATTATAGCAACCCCTCCGTTTGAGCAGTCATGCAAGGCGGAATATATACTCTTACAGGACAGGGATAGATACCTGAGAGGAAAATGTCTCTGAACTGCGACGATTACAATCATAGCATTTGTGTGTTACAAGATGAACTTTTTCCAGTCTACCTGAAAATCCTGTTTTATCTCTATTATACACAATCATCAGCTGCATTATCCCATTCTTCTGTACACGTACACATAAAAAGCCGGCATAAATATGAAGAGAACAGTCCTCTTCCTTACAACCATACCTAGCTGGGCTTCGCTGAATGAGAAAAGTTGAATGGATGGGTGAGATGAGACCTGCCTATCTAGTATAAAATCTAAAAAGATCGATTTTCGACTTGAAGAAATCCTACAAGGGGAACTCGATTTTCACAACTAGGCCCACTTCCAGCTTCTACCTTTGGCTGGAGAAAGTTGAAAAACTGAAAACAAACCCGAAACTCGGTTAGCTTCTCCACCCATTGGAAAGAGCAGAATCTTTGGAAACTGGCCGCGGTTTGTATTAGAATAGCTAAAGTGTAGAAAGGAGCCGTACAACCTATTCATGTCTAGAAAAGGTCGACCTAGATAATACTCTGTGTGTGTAGATCGGCATACTCTGGTAGTTATCTCTTTAGCTCCAAGCCACCGTCGTCATCATCATCATCACAGTGATCAACATACATGCCATATAGCCGCGACTGTTATAGTTAAGACATATCACGGAAGGAACGGCCGACAGTAGTTGAATATACTACATAATATGTTTGTTGAACCAGGAGAGAGCACATAGTAATACGTATTATCACAGTCATCTCCTCCTATATATAAACAGTAACACACATGAGCAAAAAAATGTTGCTGCTGAACTGGCGAGACTGCAGTAAAATGTGAACCTTGAATGCATATGGTGCTCTTTCATGCTCATACTGTCATTCCAAAAGTGGGAAAGCCCTGTGAAGCATTCATATACTGCACAAGTGTGTGAGATAAGCGGACAACTTTGTTTTACGATACGATGCTTACAAAAGATGATTGCTTATCCAGCCTATCCATCCGTACATAACATTATTATACAGCGGGCATATAATGAAACATGATAACATCCCTTCTTAATGTTTGCTACCAGAGGTGAAAGCACTGCCATTAACCAACTATCTACTTTGTTACAATGCTCCTATCTTCATTGCCTTGAGGAACAAGGGAACGGCTAGAGGTGTCAGCAGGTAGGCTTATTTTTAAACAGGGAGCAATTTCATATGTCGACTTATTTTATTAAAATGCGTGCAAAAACTTGCACAGAAAGTGAAAGTAGGGTTGACTGTTAGAAATTGTAACTTGTGCACTTGCTCCCCGGTTTATTTTGTCACTCTCGATATACCACTTTTATTTGCCGTGACACTTTCGTCTTTCATTTCGGGTGGAAAGTGAAGTTTACAAAGTATATACGACTCACAAGCCAAGGTTCTGGTCTGTAACGAGGCACTCTAGTTTCCAATTACTTACAAAACAATTGAACTTTGGTAGTTATTGGGTTACTATTTCTTTCTAAGGAGAGCTGTGACACTGAGAAGTGTCTCCTTGTACCATTCACGATCCAAAATGTAGCAAATACATGTAATATATACCCTGTCTGTATATATGCATTATATACACTGCCTGATGAAGAGTTACGGATAAAAATGCCATTTCTCCTACTCATGCCAACAGATTTTTACAGAGTAATATGTGATGGATGAGGATGACTTTCACTCTAATCCAGAAAGTGCTAAATGGGATCCTTTCGTTGGACGCATGAGAAAGCTTATTTTTCACAAAATTGTGTTAGGTAATGATTTAAGCTGTTGTGTGTAAAAACCATCTGCACCTTCATTTACATTCTTTCCAATTTTGTCGTTTTGCTAATGTGTACCATTCCCGGATGCACGATTAGTGTACAGCTGCATACATCCACTGATCCATTTCGATATATGTATTCTTCAACAAAATAATACTTTACTGAACAAATCATTTTTGCTTCTAATCCTGCTAAACTTATCAAATGTTAACATTATTAAATTCTCTTAGATTAGTTGATATTGTCGGTTAAATGCGTTTAAAAAATTTTTAACAAGAGATATGAAAAATACGGTAGAGTCAATTCTTCAATCATCCATTGGGCTAGCCAAAGTGGTCGCCAGATAGTAGTGAAAATTCAAATGAATGCCATCTAGGCTGGTGGTGGTATTGATACAGGTCCATTTCTAAAGCCAACTTGTAGTAGTATAGTTCCAAAATGGCCAGAAAGGAATTCAAACAACGCGAACGTGTTCAAGATTCAACATTCGCACGAAAAAGGTTTTCATTCTCTTCAAAACAAAATATTTCATTGTTGACAGGAAAATCCTATCAGAGTCAATGTAATTGATGGAATTCCGTTCACAGACATGCCGAAACTGTATAGTCATATTCCCGCTACGCTACATCAAGATTAGGTAGAATACGCATTCACCAAAGTTTGCAAATGTGAAAGGTCCGACAGCACTACTCCAAGTGGATGCTTCACTCGCAACTGTAGTAAATACATATCATATACATGTGTTGAGTATAATCGTAACGCTCATAAATGAAAGACCACACATGTGTGTCAAGTTTCGTTATAAAAAGTTGATGTCTTGTGAATAAGAAATTTTTTACAAGATACCTACCACCAGCGTGTCACCAGCTACACTTTTACATTGACTTTCACCACCATTTCTCCAACGAAATCGAATGTGCCAACGTATAAATTCACTTCTTGTTGAAAGCTAACCTTGTGTTGAGAAACTTGACAGTAATAAAATGCGGACTATCCTGAACATAACGGATAACTGCATGTCTTTGCTGTTTTCCTGATGTAATCACCCGAGTTAGCTGAGTAAACGAAGACCACACCCTTACAATTACACACAGCACGGTGCTTTATATGTATAAGTATATCTGGTATGGCCAAAAAAATATATGTACTTTCCCAAACCGATATCATCAACTATGGGGTACTATCCAAAACTTTTTTCTAGATATAGGAGAGATACGCACATGTTCTGTTAATAACGATTTTTGTCCAATTTTTCTTTCTCTCTCTTTCTCGCTTTCTTTGGCATTACCCCTTCAACTCGCATCACTGACGTAACACATTCTCGGGTAATTGGAATAAATATTGGGACACAACTTACGGAGATAACATTATGATTTAGATTTCAACAACTGAATGTCACCGACTGATTGAGAGAGATATAGATATATTTAAAAGTTGGGTCAAAATAAGTTCAGCCAAATTTTCATACAGTTCCAGCTCATCTAGTGTATCATCTGTTGTTGTTCATAAACAACTAATATAAGGAAGTTCATTCATTCGTCGGTATGACTAGTGGAGTCATCGACAAGGACAGAAATATATTTGGGTGTGCTCAATGCTACGTCGAACGAAAATATTTATACGTTATTTCTCCTCTCGGTAATGCGAAAAAAATATGAAAACGTCCAATTTACACTTACTTGCTAGAACTGGAGTTTACACTGCTAATTCCTGCACTTTCTATTGCTTCATTTTCATTAGACTGATACTTAAGTGGATATAAATCGACATAAATATCCGCTACAACAACAGCAGAGGCACTTGTTTCATATAAATTGTTTATACAAACGCTAGTATCAACACAAGCTGGTAAACATTTTCCATTGGATTTGATGCAAGGTAGGGCAGGATGAACAGTTCGTCTCTAAACTATAATCTTACGTCAATGATGATGTAACGAGCAAATAGGTAGTAATCTATATGGCTGTACATCCCTTCTCCGTCCGTACATCCGTTATTGTATTTTCTTTCAACACAGACATACAACAATACGACTAATACGAGAAAACACAAAGCACCTGTCTTCCCCGAAAAAAACCTTAGCGAGCTTCTTTTCCCTCTCACTCAAACATTTCCTTTTTTCTTCCAACACGTCACTATCTGCAACCCCATTTTAAGACACTTAAGTGTAATAGTAATGTAATGAAAAAAGGAAATTTTTCCCTTTGAGTTGAGTCATAAATGCAGCAACATAATACACGTCTGGGGCTACAGGAAAGTATCATGATCATGGTTATGATTCCCTGAGTACGCCAATTCACTCTCCTCCTTTACGCCTTTCTTTACACTAAATCTCCTCTTTCAAGTCTTAAGAAGTGCCATTAAAGACGAAGGCCACGAAGGATGTTGTGTTGCATGCTACAGGTCGCATTAAACTTAAAGAATTACTTTCATAGCTTCAATTCGCATAATGAATGGTAGAGCAAGAGCGGAGGAAAAAAAAGCCAAGTTGTGACATTATAAAGTGGAAAAACTCGTTTCAACAATGGCATACTAGGCATACCACCAGCAGCTTTTTCCAGAAAGCCTTTGAAACGGAGCCGACTTGCAGTATATCTGCTGCGGGAGAACTATGGCTTTTGTCCGATTTAAAAGGGGGTTGAGTAAGGCTCTGAGAAATGTAACAGGAAGTGGGGTATAAAGCTTTAGGACTGATGGCGAGACCTGATTTTTAGGCAACGCAAAAGGAAACGGTGAATTGACGTCACTTCACATATTATTATTTCTCTCGACATTATACTGCGCTATCAATAAAGAGAGGAAGTCACTCAAAATCGTTGTCATTGTTCCCTCCCCGTCTTATCCATGCACACAGGCTGTATAACGACTAATAATGTTTTGGCTTTGGCTTTGGCGTATCCACTACCACGGAGAGGATCATCAAGAAAGGGATGAGCAAGTTTTTTATGTGCGCAAAATTTGTTTCTTCCATAAAGCCACCGTGCATAAAAGACACTTCATGGGTATACATTGGAATGCAAAATGATATGCATTCATGTCCTACTGAACAACAACCGTTGTTTAAGTTAAAAGCAGATTTTACGCTTGCCAAGCCCCGATGGCATCATAAAACGCATGCATAAAAACAGAATACAGTTAGCCTACTAAAGAGTCAGGTGTGATGGGAGATGTACTCAAATAATAAATTGAGCGGATTAAGTTGAAGAGAAAGCACTCAAGTTTCCGTTACGTCCCACCAGTCCGAAATCACAGAGTTTTTCTTCAACCTAAGTCTTAAAACCTTGGAGGGAAGAAAGTTGCAGTATATTATATCGTATTATGTCAGCGGGAGGAGAGAATGCAAGCTGAGTTAACTCCTATTCATCATGTTCTTATCAGGACATGCACTTTTATTACGGGAACAGCTCACTTAGATTCTGACCTAGAGCGCATATATAATTTAAATCGCAGCCTCAAGTAGGAAATCAAGTACATCTCCATTTCCGCCACTAAAAATACACATAAGTCGAGTAAAAACGTTATAAAGTTTACTTTTTAGCAGAAAAACAGCGGATTACTATTTTTAGATCCGCGTCTGATTTACATTTTAGATTAAGCCTATTAATTCATTTTAGTAGAGAGAAGAAATTTATGTTGCACTGGGCCTACATTTCACTTCGGATGGATAAACAAGCCTGGATTTTCGACCTGCAAACTTGAATACCCTGTATGTCCTTCATAAATGCTTTATCTGGAAGGGAAAGCCTTAGGAACAGGATTGCCGAACCTTGTGCAATATTAAACAGTTGAGTAAAGTAAAGCCCACAGAGAAGACAGATCAGCGCTTATGACTGCTGGATTTGAGTTGAACGCTACAGCGAGGAGAGGAGGTAGGACGGAAATTGTCTTATTTTTTATAATAAGATCCTGTTACACGTCAGCCATATTCCGCGAGAAGAAAACTGGTGAGAGGAAACGGACTACGGAACAAGGCTAGTGGAACAGCTTAGCCAAGTATAATGAGCTTCACCGATCCCGATGGATTCCGGAATTTGGTCATTTCCTAACTTCAAACTTTGTCATGTACCAAGCCTAAGTATTAAGGAGACTCCTGTACGTACCACTTCTCGAAAGCGCCGGCTGTGGCAATGGGAAAACCGCAACAAGGAAAATTTTACACATGGAGAGTGATGGAGCAAACGACGCAGTGTTGGGAAAGTAGTGAAGCTTCAGGGATGGGAGTTGTGAGTAGCATGATGTTTCGCATCGCATGCGGACCAAAAGTAAAACCCTCTGCCTGACCTAATAGATTATTGCTGTGTGATAGGCACGGCGAGTGCTAATGATGAGATGAAAAGCATTATACAAACGCACTCTCTATCACCTCCTAATCCCCATTTAGAACATGGATCCAATCCCAAAGATTACATACATGCTTAAAGTATTACGCAAATGATCAGAACATCACATGTTAGAATAAATAAAAGTAAGCTAGTGCGGATGAAGTTGTTTTTTTCCGCGAATGGCCTTTTTGTCTTAACACAAGAAAATGAGGTAGACAGAAGCTTTCACCTTCACCGGAGCAAATCCAAGGTCTATGCTTGGGTTTAGTTGTCGCTCTCAGGTTTGAATGTTGTCACAAACGGAGACAAATAGGTAAAGACTTTTTGTGGGTTTCCCATTCATTCTCACGCCGCCGACCAGCTTCCTGTCTTCATTAGTGGCCACTTTGAGAGGATATTCTCGTTGACTGTATTCCGCAATACGTTACACGACTATGCCACATCCGGATAATGCCTAAAGTAGTTATCATGATACAGGACTAGGGGAAACGGTAGGAGATCAAGAGTGGGGAGCCGTTTACTCTATTTGTTACACCGGTTTCTACAATATTTGCTGACCACTGGAGCAAAACTTAATGCCGAGGTGATGGCGGTACTTTCCTGTTACGTTTCATTTGTTAGTGTTATTTACCCTCAATGTGGTAAAACCTTGATGGTCTGTTGTTTTCTATACCTAGTGCTTTATTGCTGGGTGCAATAATCGTAAAATTATTTCCTCCCGACAAATAATAGCGGCACTTAAAGCAGTTGTGTCTTGTTGGTTAAAAGGAGACCATATAACTAGCAAAATATATTGTGGAAATGTCAACAAGGCTAAATTACTTTTTTGTTGGGCCATCTTTATCTCATAGGTGGATCTTTCTCGATCATATCATATTGTTTCTGAGGATAACGGTATACCGGTAAGCTTTTATTAACCACTTGTAATGGAATGTGACAGGGATTGATCTTCTGGATTCCTATCGAATATTAGCTGTATCGTTTGCCTTGCAATGCCCCACACAGAATAAAGCAGTGGGATTGTGGTGGGGTTTCCCGTGTATTCCAGATATTATTAATAATATTCTGTCATGTTCTTTCCCTCAAGGATACTTTTCTCAAGGGGCGAGAAAGAAGAATTGTCCTATTATTTGCGAGAATGGGTGACCTAATTTATGAATCTTTCATTTTATCCAGGCTCACATGAAATTTTCCCTTTCTCCGGTATTACGCTAGCACGGTTGTTCTGCACTGCGTGGGATGGGCCTGATTTTAGACAAATGTAGAGCAAGTTATAAAAACCACTATATGCACATAGAGAATGGCATACTCCACTGTTTATGTTTTGCGGAAGATAACATTCTCATATCCATCATGAATATTGCATTGCTTGTAAAAGCAAAACGTTATTTCCCATCGTAGAATAGTACGGCGACGAGATAGTCTCCAAATTTGGTACTACTCGACAAAAACGACACGAGTATGCATGTGATAATGCAAAATGGCGACGATGATGATTTGATATGCGATATGAAATGATATGGAAATTGTGAGATGCATAATGGCAATGACATTACGGTAACAATACGCCTCTTCACTCAATGTGGGTTTTAAGGGGGTTGAAATGGGAGGAAAATTCGTTCCGTCCGGATATGGTACCTAAGTATTCGAGAAGATGTACAAATAAACCATGAAGAAATGGATAAGATTTCGGGGGACACAATGAAATCAGATGACGACAAGGAAAAGTTTCCAGAGAGAAATGTGCAAGTGTGTGCAAATCTTATGAAAAATGTAGCACGATGCAATTCTGCTTTATGGGCATATCAATGCTGATCTCTTCGTAATTTTCTCCTCATTCACAATCTTTTTTTCATATTTGTAAACGTAATACGTATAAGAGCTAGGAGGCATTGTGAGCCGAAAATATTTTTTCACTCTGACGTAGTCATTACAGGACTGGATTTTTTTGCACTGCTTGTGGATTTTGAAGTGCTGATATGATTCTCACAATATTTTCAGACCCATAATAATCTTCCGCTAAATTATCTCTTGTACAAGAATATAAAGAGATGGATTCACTCCAGCGTGTGTGTACTTAGACTCAAGTGGAACACATTCCTCGACGGGGAAAACGGGGAAAGTTTTTTTAAAAGGGATTTCTACTACCGCAAGAGCATCACATAGAATCACATTGAGAAGGCAACAGTGCAAAAGAAATTGTTGATATCTAGCCAACGCGAATGCATCCGTAGCCCGTTAATGTATCTGGTGTAAAGTTAGAGTAAATGAGTTGAAACACTTTCACTTGTCGTCATTAGACTTTTCCCCTTCTCAAGAAAACCGCTCTGTTCTGGGGTTTTTTCTTGTAACGTGGCAAAAGCGGATATTGCAAACAATGGGATTCTGAGAAGGCAAGAATTTTGAGAATGAACCGTTCTCTGGCCAATAAACCGTGATCTAGATAAAGAATGCACAAGGAGGAAAGTCACAGTTTTGTAGAGAAAGGAGGGAGAGAGCGTACAATTACTTTGATACAAGGGCACAGGAAGGAGTTTTAGTTTTTTTTACAGTGAAACTAGTATGGTGAGCCTGTGTTGTAATACTATGACGAGATGTCCGACGAGCATCCTTCCACAGAGAAATTGCGACGCCAGCAATAACGAAATAGGACTGACTGATGAAACTCTCTCTGAGATCCCATGTCAGTTTCTCTCATTCGCATGAATGTTTTATAGGAATTTAGAAATGCTGCTGACTTGGGAAATGGCTTGTTTCCTAGAGTCTTCTGGACCCTGGTAAAAGTGAGGTTGTTCTAAAAATAATGCATTATTCGTCCCGTCTTCTATTCAACATGTATTACATCCCAACACTAAACACAAGTGCCTACACAGACAGTGTCGTGCCAGCTTTTAATCTGGATACCCGTTTTCTTGGGAAAGATAAACTTTTCTTGTTAGGGAGTCATTGACGTCCTCGAAAGTGAAATGAGTCGAAACTGATTTGAACATTCTGCTTCCACAGGGTACCTATCAAAACCTGATTTCGTTTTTGATATTCCAAATTCTTGTTACGGTTGCCGACAATCAGGGCCAAGAATTGGAGGTAGGCATGCAAACTTCACGTAAAAGTTCAGGATCATATTTTGCCCTTGTGAGGAAATCCTTTGATTTTCTAAACTCATTTCTCCTCTCTGCAGGTAGGGGAAGAGGAAATTAGGAAAAACCGCTTTCGCAGTGAACGCTCATGTTTTGTGAACAAAACCACCGACAGGAGTTAATAAGCGATTTTCACCACGAATGAATCCATTGTTAAATATAGCATGACTGACTCGGCGGAGTGAAAGCCCTTTCAATGGCTCCTAATAATCGTATAAGGGACAAGATACTGGCAGTGATTCCAGCGCATTGCATAATTACAGGTTTTAACAAGAGGATTTTGATTACAATGGTTCCATCCCGTATTCTGTAGAGTCACTTGAGCCATGCCAGATTCTCATTGGCAATTCACCCCCAGAGTGGTAGCACTGACTTCCCGACTGTAATTATGTATCTGGTCGTATAACGGATTGGAGTAATGGTATTCTACATTTTCCGAGACCAAGTTTGTTTTAAATCTACCGTGAGGTAACAAAGTGGATTAGGCAATCCTCCCATTTCCTCCGAATTGTTTTGATGAATATTTTAGTCACGCTGAAAGGCATTTGGTATTTAGTTATGCGTAGTGGTAGTGCTATGACATTAAACAGAGGCGGATATAGGTATAGTAAGTTGTGAGTATGTATGGTTTAATACATGAAATACTGTTCACTCAATGAAAAGAAAAATGATTGAGAATGAAAGAGATCCGGGATCAAAGGATTTAAAAAAATATATATGTATTTCTAGTCCAAGGAAAAGGAAACTGTTTGAGAAACCTGTTTTCCTCAAAACTCGGTATGTATGTATTTTTCTTTAATAGCCAAGTTTTGAAACCCTGGTAGGTTTACACACACAAAAAAGTTTAAAGTCATAATAGATGCACATCCACCTACATGTTATCCAAGTTATTTAACATGGCGGTCAAAGTATAGGATCGAAGTTTCCCCCAGGCAATTTATTTCCGGTAATTGTGTTGTTTGTTGACTTAGTCATTCACGGTGATGATGCAGGGTTCAACCGTATAAATCTACGTCAAAAAGTTGGTTCCAACGTTCTAGTGTTCTAGTTCTCTGTTGCTGCCTGAATAACATTTCGATTTCTATCTAGTGGCCCCATCGCATCTTCTTCTCCTATGGAATGGTTCATGCATTCACTATTCACTAACTGAAATCGAGGGAGCGGATGAGAAGTATGTGGGAAGAGTGTCCCTAATATGACTCAGTAATGCCATTTGGAAACGTTTTGTATGGGGTAGAATAGAGCTATAGAACACCATGTGAGAAGAAGACCATGTTTTTAGCTTCTGATTTATGTAAAGCCAGGATTAATATTGCTGACTTTCACTGATCGGGTGTATTACAGTCAGCTAATGATTCTCAACAATTTCCTCTCTCTAGATAGCATAGAATAGAGTAGCATAGATTGTGCAGGTCCACGAGAGAAGTATGCAGTATAACAAAGGAGGCCAATTACAATTAGGTGAATATTTCTATCTGCTTCCCGATGAAAAATCCAATATGTTGGTTCGTCCACGCCTGGATGGAAAATTAATGGATGCAAAGTAGTCAAGCCGCTAATTGCGACGTATATTTCGTTGTGTATTTAACTCAGTCAGTACTGCTCCTTTTCATTATGAAATACACAAAATGAAGGAAGTTTTTTGCCTTTGTATTCTCCATCAGAATGAATAGAGATAATAGATATATGCACGCATATATAAATATGTATACGAACAAAAACGTCAATACCAACAAATGGATACTTTCAACCATACCTTCATGACCGATGCCGTATCAAAAAGAAACTTGACGTCATTTTCTTCCATGACAAAAACATCGCCGAATTGAAAAAAAAACTGCCTTTTACGGACGAATGCCAAGAAACCCATTTTATATCTACCGCAGGCAACTTTTAAACGACGTAGGCTGATGAAAGTGAACGTGGAAAATTGAGCTCCACCACCCGTCTATGATTTCATACATCAGTGATGAGCACAATAATGAGTGAACTACTTCGTTCGGAGCTGGTAAACACATAAAATGAAACAGCGGTGTGTGTAACATAATGAGGTAAAAAGGCAATGCACACAATCTTTTTGTAGCCTGGAAAGGAAACCTCCTCTGGGAAGAATTAACTTAACAGCAAAATATGGGAGATACGGCTCAACAGAGTTTCCCGTGAGTAAAAGAACACTTCCTTAGGAAAAAAAGAAGTTAATTGTAGGAATACGTTTTAGTGTTTTCTCCTACAATTGTTTCGCAACCTTTCACTTGATAATGTGTATCAACCCAAGCATTGCAAGTAAAACACCAACATTGAGACTGTTTGGTAGTTAGGCTCATCATAAACCATCGACGGTATGTCTTGACCACTTGGGCTACAAATATTTTTCAATGCTGGTCCAATATTTACCAAACCGCTTTCATATCCACTCCAACCTCAACCACGTTGCATTGGAAATATGTTACTGTTGTTGCACTACTTGAATTCAAACCTGTGTGTGCTCTTTCAATTTCAACGGGAAGTATAGGCTAGCCTATTTTGAGAATTGATTCTTCTGCAACATCATTGACGTCAAACAACAGGAACGTGTGGAGAGGAGAAAGGGGAAAGAGCATAGCCTTTTTCTGGTTCAGGTCAGCTTTTACCAGGTTGCTGGCAACCAAATGAACATCAAATCATGCCTGGCTGCATCTGTCAGAAGCGTCCATGTGCATACAAATTCAATAAGAGAGGTTTCAAAAGGATCTAAAAGTTGACTGTTGTATCTTCCTATGTATTTCTAGGAAGGAAGCGTAGTTGCGGGGTAGTGCAGCAACAGATATAGATTTTTGTTGTTGCTCGACAGGAAAATGAAAATCAAATTGGGGAACCCTTCAACTACTGCTGCCACTCCGCAGCTTCCTGAGGTTTGTCTAATTTTCCTTGTTGTATGACTCCTTTCACTCGCTGTGACAGTAACACAGCGGAAAATTTTTTGACGTGTCGATACGCCAACATGTTACAATGTGATGGCATCACGGTGCTTCTACTCGTCGGCGTCGGGGGAAACCGCAATTTCATTCCATGCTTCTAAATTGGATTCTAGAGCATACTCGTTCTCAAAAAGCCTCATAATAACATATAATATAGCTCCTAGTGACAATTAAAATGTTTGTCATTCAGTATCTGATTTAGACAACAACTTCTATCCAATGTACAACTTCCCGAAACTTTTCTACTCTATAGCTCGGTTATCAAATAAAACACGATATGTGAAAAAATGCTTGAATAAAAATCACAATTAAGGTTGTCACAAACAGCTTAACTTGATTAAAAAGTTTCATGAGTAGCACACTAAAAGCAGCAGCGAGTAGAGCAAGCAGCGCTCCCCGTATCACACAAAAGTGCACAACTTGCAGCGCTTTCTCCATAAGAATCCAGAATATTGGTTAGTGTTAACGATTGCAATTTGTGGGGCTACGTATGACATCAGGAAATACGGCACAATAAACTACGAGCCCATATGCACGCCTCATGACTTTGCCACATGCATGCATCTTTATCTTCTTATAATTACTCTGGTAGACGTTGCAACCCCCTCACTTGGCTTTACATCTGGAGAGTAAACCACACAAGACAGATGGCTTAGCGTGTAGGTAACCTTTTCCTTTGTAAAAATAATGACGTCTAGACCCAACATCTCAAGAGTACTTCCCCTCCGTCTTTGGAAGGTGTTTTCTGCATCTAGCCCCACTACTTTTTTTCTTTTCCATCGCATTTAGAATCCTTTTCTTGACAAGAAAACACAGTTTACTACTTTTTCTATTCTCCCCCCGAATATATTATATTTTATAGTTGGGAAAGCGATTAGAGTAATATTTCATTTTGGAAGGGGTCTTGCTTTCCTACAATGGCACAATTTTGATGGTGCCCAGAGAGAAAAATCTCATCACGAATTGCATACCACTTACAGTTTTATTCCTCCCCTTTTAAAGAATAAGTGTGGTGACCTACTCGCAGCATAAATATTCCCCTCGTCCCACCATTACACCGCGGAGACACTTGAAGAACAGAAAAAAGCAGCAATGAATATTCCGTTTATGATTATGGCTGGTATTGAACTGACAAAAATGATGAAGGAATAATGTAGATATTGTGCTCTAACTAGCCAGTTCCATTTCGTGATGGCCACATACACAAACCCACCACCACCCCCTTCCATTCCACAAATTTCCACTACATTTATATAGCGCTACTAATATGTTCTTGGGCGATTGTGCAATTGATTCGAAGTAGTAGTGGCGTATGGGTATATAAAAGCAGTTTGAAACAGAAAAAGGATTAAATTTAGTAGAGGAGGAAGGCGAAATGGCAGAAAAAAGTCCGGATGCAGGGAACGAGACAGTTGACAATTTATTTTTCTAATCTCCATCGCTGCAGGTTACATGTGAGTATATGTGAGGGCGCCCAGCATGGGCCGTACAGTGTGTTTAACAGGAGTGTGACTCCATGACTCTTTCCTTACACAACGCGACACAATTCTCGTATATAGAGGGTTACTCCCAGACTCATTTTATATGCTAAATGGTGAAAACCATTCAGGCTGCGAATACATTGCGAGAGCATTTGCAATGCGCTAAGTGATCCTTTTGCAGAACTATCAATGCAAAAAAGGCAATTCCTCTACGATATATGGACTCTAGACTATCCTTAACCATTTCACAATTTTCCAGATCCATGGTTTTGTAAAACAGTCGATTTGGTATGCCCAATCCAACCAAAAGCCATCTCGAAAAAAGATATATATTTTTTTGTCAAACCGAAACTATGAAAACCTTTAAAGTCCTAGTTTTAGGGATGGAAAGAGAAGATCAGCATTGTAAAAAGAGGCAATAGGGTTTTCAGGTTAAAATGGCTAGTCCTGTAGGTTCCGCACTGTATTGACTCCCACTTTATATAGTCGCTGGGTTTATATAACCACCTACAGATTGGAATCAAGTTTTGGATTGATACACCCACCACCGCCTCTCCTCTCTCCTATAAAAAGCTGCCTTTCCAAGTTCAATGGGCATTTCTTGCATTTTCGTTTCCCATTCCACCAGAACTCAAGATGCATTTAAGATTGGCAACTTTGTATTCAAATGCAATTTTCGTCATGCTATTGATGCAATTGCGGTAAAGATGTTAGATAATTTCTTCAAACAATAAGGGTATTTTTCTCAGAAAGGAATCTGGCGACAGTGAATTAACTTTTCGGAGAACGCAACTCAAACGGAAAACCGATTAATTTCCACAATCCACCCAAATCCAGTTGATAAACGTGTACGAGGTAGGTATATGTCTATATCACGACAATTTTATCACTTCCATAGTCAGTCAACAATCCTGGTGTTCTAAGGAAATGGGTAATTTGATTAGAGCAAAAGTCGTATTGTTTATTTCCCTCAATTTTCCTTCTCATAACTTTCTCCAACCGGAGGTGCCTGTCGCTCGATGTTATTCTATATTGTTAAGATTGGATTTCCGCCAAGAATACTATTTCTCTTTCTCTCAAAGAGCGATAACTAATTGACTAGATTTCTTTTCACGACACACTTTGTGTGTTTCCCAAACTGGAAAGAACGTGTTGTACTTGTAGCGTTAGTTAGCCAATGAATGGGCTACCAGAAAAATATACATTTTGCTCATATGCATGAAACCGTTCAACCAATATGAATGCCTACAGCGAACGGTACATTGATAAATGGAATTTTGTTAAAGATTAACTTTCAAGGTCAGGATTTTATCGTGTCCCATCGCCTACTATTTTTGGGCCCGCGTTGCTCCCCTAACATAATACGTATTGGCATTGAGAATGCGCTCGGTAATTTATTACCGCCATAATGTTGTACTCTAGCTTCTGTTCAAACTTTTTTACCACTTTAATTACACCGTGACCTCAAACCGGAAAGCAAAAATTAATTGCATAGCTATTTTAAGAGTATTGATACATGTGTACTGTGTGTGTCCCCAAAAGGGGAAAAGTTACAAGGATTTTTTTTGACAACTTCAATTTACTAGTTGGAAACTTCATTGGAGCATAAATTACAATTTCTTACGGAAAATTCTTTCGTGCATATATAATTGTGAGTCTAATAAAAATGTATTTAATGAGGGTATACTTACAAAAGGAAGTCTTGCTCCCAACTTGGGTTTGCACCTTTCACTTGGACTGTGGTGGACTTCACATGTTGAAGTTTTAGCGTTACGTAAGAGTTCCATTGGCTTGCTGCAAATTTCATTAGGAACACAATCATCATTTCCCAGTTGGATACACCATTTTCACGTGATGGAGGAATATGGATGGCAAGGAATGAGAAAGGCTAGGAGCTTTGAAACGTGGTACATGATATGATAATCGTCACCGTGTGACTTGTGCAAGACACAGTTTGCATACCTACCTATACGAAGTCTACAAAAAGTTTAGCACATAATAAGCTTATAAAAAGTATATTTCTACCATGTCGCCCTTACGTGTTGTACATACACATCAAGCAACAAGATTTACTGCCAACTTTTGGTCAAGAACAACCAAAGAGTTTTTCGCATGGTAGACTACATTTTAGCCTAATCTGGACATATTACGAGAAACGCATGCATTCATCAGCGGTTTCATACGAGAATACAAAATGTACATTCTCCTTCACAAACTGCGATCTAGTATTGACTTGTGAGTGACATTGAGCCTAAATAAATAACGATATACTTTTCCTGAGCAGCTCTTGCCATTTTTTTTTGTGGCAGCGACGAGACGATTTTTCTTCTCGTTAAGTACCCACGTTCCAGAATAAATCCAGGGTTAAGGAGAATAGGATTTTGAGGCTTGTTCTGGAAGCCAATAATGCCCAAAAATAGTTCCCGATTGACACTTACCTTGAGGTCCCACAAAACGCGCTTTCTTGACTGTAACAGAAAAACAAAGGAAATGTGTGAGTGATGACATTTATGTATGTATCATTGATTTTGATAAGTTATATTCAAGAAAGAAAAAGGGGCTTGAATTTTGGATCTCGTGCTTTATGTACATATAAGCCATCAAGCCAAAGTCTAATAAATGCCATGGTCGATTCCGAGGTTGTGAATTACTATTCTTCTACAAAGCCAGACGGGGGACTGGGTTTTTATCGCTTTTAACATCTTTGAACACTCGTTTCCTCAGCAAAGGGGAATTGCTTTCAACTTAGGAATCAAAAAGTTGTGAATGGATAGATTGTCGGGAAAAGTTGAAAGTTCGCCAAAAAAAATTCAATTTGGAGGCACAAGGGAAAACGTAGCAATTACGTAACTATACTAATTCCATAATATTTCCCGTAATACAAATCAAAACGAAAAGTTTTCTTTGGGGATTTTTATTTTCATATTGCTAATTTCATACACTGACTACATACTATATAATGCTCGCTGTACTCATTTCAGGGACTGACTGAGGTGGATTATAAAAGCACAAAAACAAAGTTTATGACTCGAGTTCTTATTTTAAAGCGGAGTATATGCTTACTCTAAGCCTTGAACCAAAACTTCATGTAAAACTGGTCCTGCAACAAACAGCCCCATAATTATGCGTCTCACTCAAGTTTACGAGCGGTAATCAAGAAAGCTGAGAAATACGACGTGTTGAGGTAGTTCATTTTTTCGAAAAGTGAGGCAACACAATAAGGAGACGTTTTCGTAAGTGTGCGAAAAGTTTTTCTGTAACTTGTATCCCGGAAAGGAAGAAAAAATAGGTCTATTCGTTAGACAAGTAATGTAATATAATTTAATTTGTCTACCACAAAATGCAATCCTAACGTTATCACTGTTTCCACGATGGAAAGATGAAGTTGAATAAGTATCTGTAGCTTTCAATGGAACGAACCTATAGTGTAATTAAATCAATAGTTTACTCAAAGCCGACTGGTACAACTTTGAATAAGCCGTCAGACAATTAGATTTTATTCGGGATGCTTGGTGTGGACAACGAGTTTTGCGCCAAATTAGTGTCAAATCGATGACCATATTTTTGCGTTATTACCGAATATTATAATCATTCTATGAGCGAATTGCGATAAATGCAATAAATGTTTTTGCAGAATGCGAACATTTTGGTCTTGAAGCCACATACAGTGAGATTGGATCCAACTCTGAACCTCTGAGCAAAATCTTGATCGATTGTTATGCTAATGAAAAATTTGCATTACAAAAGATATTCTAACTAAAAATTTACATAACAAAAAATGTTCTGGAATGTTCTTTGTTATGTAAATTTTTACTTAGAATATCTTTTGTTATGTAAATTTTTATTAGCATAACAATGCATGAAGATTTTTCACGGAGGTTAACTCTTGCTTGTCAGTCCACTGTAAAAGGATATATATATTACTCTTACACGCCATGAAGGGCCAAGACGAGCAGTGCTGTTGTGGATAGGATGAGCCAACGCATATTATTGTTGCCGGAAATTTTCAAGAAAAAAGTTTCCAAAAAAAGTTATTGCGGCTGTACTTGCTGGAGGAGTAGGAGTAGTAGAACTGACGAGAGTTGTGGTAGTTTGTGATGAATTGGGATTGATGCCACATGAGAGAGGGCATGCAACTTTTATATGGAATCCTCCACCTCGACTAAACTTACTATTGCAAACCTGACGGGTTTAGTTACTTACATAATGTGTACATACCTAACTTGTTGTGAGCCTGGTTTCGCGTGAAGAAATTCCTTTAATTTCCTGATTCCAGGATTATGCAATAAATGTACTATTTTCAGCACATCATAACAAACTTACTTTTCTGTTTATATATGTACATATATTTTTTTTGAGTTGGTGACTGGATCCACCACCCAAGCTATTTTACGTAAATCTCGAAAAAGTGTTCTCTAACGAGCAATTGGCAATTATAAATTAGATGTGGATAAAAATTCAAGACATAATAATAATTACACCTTTGAGTGGATATATTATCCCTCAAGATAGTGAAAAGATCAAACTGGATACATATAATGTATGGCAGCTGGTAGTACCACTTAACTGGAGAGAGAGAGGCATCAAATATTACGGTTACGTAACACCTGATTCCCATCATGAGATATAATAAATAAGAATAAGTCGAGGAGTAATTCAGCAGCAAGGAAGATATAATATATGTTGCAGTATGTTGCTTCTTGAACTGAGTCAATCATGTTGGAAATAAAAATGCAATAATAATAGCGAGCCAGTGATGATTTATTAGCTCAAGTTTTATTTCCTCGTGAATCTGGAGTTTTATTTTTTGACTGGAACTACCAGTCGAATGGAGTATGAGCAATTTGTTCAATTTCTACACATTTACTGAGACAGGTAGCTCATATGAACAAAGCGTAAAAAGTAGAATATTTTAGGTAGTAGGAAGGCTTTCCTCACCATAATATTGTGTTACGCATGGAGGACTAGATTTTAGATGGTGGTGTAGGTATAATTTTGTTTGGGTTTGGGAAAAGGAAAAAAAAATATGATGTTTGCATTTTTTTGCAAAAGGTTGACTGACTACGAGCAGCAACAAGGAAATTCCTGGGTTTTGGAGTCCTATATAATATAGATCTCGTGTTTGGTACACAAGTTACCTAATACTAATTTACATATGGTTTCCCGAGTCCCTAGTAAAGCGAAACGTTCAAAACGCGGATGGTATGGAATTTAGGTAGTGTAGGCTTTAGTCAAACTATTTTTTTAAGCATGGAGAACAAGATGTTTAGCTGGTGTGTGCAGTAGGGATAGTTTTTATATGTATATTTGGTGTTGGGAGAAAGGAAAACATGTCTTCTGTTTTTTGTGAATTAAGTAAAGAGACTTTTTGTGGCTGCCGTCCGGTAAGAACAACGTTAATAAAATGGGAACATAATAATATTATATCCTCATGTTATGCATCCCGTGTCTGGTGCAGGTTATCTATAATCTATAAATTTAATAAAATGGCTTCCCGAGTCCATAAAGCAAAAACTGCAAAACGAGTCATTGTGAGAAAAATGTGTACATGAATGAAATCCTGTGAAATGAAAATCCGTTAAAACATATTCAAATAGAGATACCCAGTGGGTTTAACTTACCTCTCTGAGAATATACATATCCTATTTTGAGCACCAACAATACGTGTCCTCTCTTGAATATATTTTCTTGTCAGCAGGGGTCACACAACAATCAAAAAATGACATCACGTTTGACCGGCAATCAAACTAACAAACTATAACTCTACGACACATCTTTTAAAAACTAAGCTGACGACAGCCTTCCTATCAATTAACCGCTTTCTACACTCAACATCTGCATGATTATTTTGAGATGGAAATTTTTTTAGAGATGCCCAGACATCATTCATCATCATCATCATCATCATCATCATGACAGGTTAACTTTATGTGCTAGAAGTTTAAGTATTTTTTTTATAATTCTTCAAATCCCAATATTTTGTTTCACCACATGAGTGATATATTAATTTTCAAAATGGGTGAGAAAGCAGTAAGTTGCTGTTACTAGTATTCAAAAGGAAAGTTTTCCACTGGGAATCGTTTCAGAGGGGGCAGTACGTTGTCCTTATACGCTCCCTCCCAGTTTCCCATAGGAAAGTAGCGAGCAACAAAGTGCGTCTTCTCCTTTGGATCAGTTTGGGTTGGACGCAATGCCGTATCCAACTTGGTTGCTCTCTTTCCAAACTTGCTGGGTGAAATGCAAAACGACCATTCCCAGGCTCTCCCTGGAACAGCTCACCTCATCGCAACTCTTTGGATAGGGATAGTATTTGATTTCCCTGTACCAACCATTTACAAATGCCACCGAGTCGACGTCGCCTATCCGGTCGACGCTAGTGGCGTAAAGATTTTCCCCCATTCCTTTCCCGTTGAGGTGGTGAACGTCATCCGGCTCTCCGTGCAGGTCCGGATGGTAGTGGTAGCCGACACAATCCTTGGCCAATCTTTCCGCCCAGATTTGAGCAGCTTCGTTCAACTGTTTGGTATTAATTGTTTTGATTAGTGAGTTGATTTGCTTTGATTTTGTCAACTCATTTAAACTAATGGATTTTAAAAGAATTGTTTTTTACCTTTTCATTTAGGGTAAACGGGTTGACTCCGTGTCGGGCCCGGAGCTCATTCTCCTTGTCCATGGCAGCCAGCCTCCAGTCCTTGACTTGGTGAGTTCGCTCACTTTTCTACAAAAAAAACAAAATTCATCAAATGATAGCTAGATTACATCCTCCATCTTTTTTCTCTTGAGCTAAACAGCAATATTATATTATTATTGCTACTTACAACGATATCGATAGCCTCCTGACCCCGTCGCTGTCGCAATACGCTCATGATACAGTAGGCGTATCCTTTGAAGGCATAGTTTTCTCCGGACCGGGAGTCGTTCAGGGCGTCACTCTCGTCCGAGCCTGGTTTCAGGTTGGAATTGTCCAGGTATTTGTTGCAGGCGGAGCGATATTCTTGAGGAAGTCTGGGCATTGCAAATTTCTTCATTCCTCCGGAAAACCATTCCTATATAAAAAAAAAGTAAAAAAGGAATAACTAATAAATCGTGCAAGGTGTAATAATTCTGTACTGCTTTTGGAAATTACAAAAGAGGTTTATTTACCCAAACCCACTCGTCGTCATTCTTCCCTGAAGCCTGAACTCTGGCCGCCCAACGGCATTTCTCACCCGCTGGTGCTTCTTTTATTGTGTCGGGAAATACTCGAATGGTTTCGTACCAACAGGCCGCCTCGTAGGCCGTTTCGCTCATATTTCTACAATAAGAAAGATGTCATGACAGACAATTTTTATAGGATTATTTGATGGGGAAATATTTGGAACTATTTTGTAAACAATATTTTTCATATTGCCCTTCCTGCTTACACCCCATGAAACGTCCTCCTCGAGTTCAGGTCGTAGTGAGTGCGCTCGTTTTTCTACAACACAAAATTACTTACATCTTCATCCTCCATCTAAGATTTAATTAGCGGGGATTTTTTGAAACTCTTTTGAGCAATTTACTTACAATGATATCGATAGCCTCTTGACCCCGTCGCTGTCGCAACACGCTCATCAGGCAGTAGGCGTACCCTTTGAAGACATAGTCTTCCCTGGGGCGGGAGTCATTCAGGGCGTCGCTCTCGTCCGAGCTTGGTTTCAAGTTGGCGTCCTTGAGGTATTTGTTGCAGGCGGAGCCATACTCTTTGGGAAGTAGAGGCATTGCGTAATCTCTCATTCCGTTGGCAAACCATTTCTAAAAATTACAAAAGTTAATTGTTTTTCCAAATCCCCGGTGGTTTAATTCTCTTTTCCTGTTTTTTTTATAAAAACGTTTCCATTTACCCAAACCCATTCTTCTTCATTCTTCCCTTCAGCCTGCGTTCGGCCCTCCCCCGCGCATTTCCCATTCACCGGTACTTCAGGAGCCCGAATGGTTTCAAACCAACAAACTGCCTCGTATGCCGTTTCGCTCATGTTTCTACGAAAACAAAGTTACAAAATATTTATTAAAGGAAGGATAATTTTTTATTCTTCAAAAAATTATTATTTTGTATTATCTTACACGCCATGAAACGTCAGCGGTTTGGCAGGCGTAGCCTTGCTTCGGGATGGAACCCAAGCTGCCAGGAGGAATAACAGACCTGCGGTGGAGGAAAGCGTGCGCCAACCCATGTTTTAGAAATTTTCCCGAAAAAGAGGCTTCCAAAAATGTTGCTACTATACGAAACCTCAAAAGAGGAGTAGAACTATTGAATGGTGAGAGTTGAGTTGAAGGCTTGCGTCAGATTTTGATTTTGATGCTAGTTTCGGGACAGGTTGCACTTTTATATGGACTCGACATTCCTATTTCCTATTTTACAAACCTTGGAGGTTACGTGTACCCAATCTGGACTCTCTGTCTTATGCCTGGATTTGTGTGAATTCATTTCCTTATTCCTTATTGCATATATAGATATGATTATGCAACATACTTGTTACATGATCACGATCAGCACATCATCATCACAAATTAGCATTTCTGAATGCATTTTATGCTGGTGACTAAGATCCACCAGCCAGACTGCTTTACGTAAATCTCCAAAAGAGTGTTTTAATTTTAATGAGCAAGGTAAAATGTGGATAAAAATCGGGACATGCTCATTAGGATTTCGAGTAGGTTATTCCTCAATCTAGTCAAAGGTGAGAACTAGTAGTGATATAATAATAGCACACTAGGTCAGTAGGTATACACTTTATTAGTGTGGAATAAGTGAAAAAAAAAACTTTCAAGGCATTAAAATATTTTTCTTTGTAAAAGTAATACTACTCGCTTCATAGACATAAAAGTGAGTTTGACTTTGGTGTTTGGATCTATATACAGGTTACGTAACAACAACACCTGGCTCATGCAGTAGTCAATTATTTTGGAAAAAAACCCAATACGAAATAAATACGAGGATTTTAAGTTGAGGTTGTTTCCTGGAATTCTTACTTTATGCATGGATCACTAATTTTATTAGCTGGTAGAGTAAGGATAGGGATTTATATTTAGGTATGGTACGAACGAGAGCACAAAAATGTTGCACATTTTTTTTTCGCAAACGACGACGGTTGAATGAGTTTTATTGCATAGAGCTCTGGGAGCATACCTCCACAAAATAATTTATGGCGTCAAGAGAATTGCAGGGTTTGGTTAGTCTGCCTGGTACATAGACAAACCAAACGTTTATTAAAATGCAACATCTTACCTTACATTTACATACCTGTAATGTCATATGTTATGGATGTCGTTATTTCGTAGCTGAATGAACAAGGAGCGTAGTTATGCGTTTAGTTTGTTCGTCTGTCCCTGCTCACTCGATAACTTTGATATCCTGCCCTGACTGTTGCATCCAAGAAACTCCTGTGGGGCTCGACTGTGGTCTAGTCTGGTTGGTACGGGCAACTTCAAATGAGATAATAACATATGCTACGCACATTATCTCAAGGTGTTATGATGTTATGCTATGCCTAATTAACATCTTATTATGTTGCCACTACTGCGGAATGTGAACCTTTCGTGTCTGGTGCAAATCATCTTATTATACTAATTAAGTATTTACATGGTTTCCCGAGTTCATAACTTCAAATATTTAAAGCTCGGATGGATGGTATGGATAACTTTAATATTGTTTTTATTATTATTATGCCAATATTACAAAGCTCCGCAATTATATTATGATTATGGAGCCCAACCCAAGCTGCCAGGATGTGAACAGAGCTGTTCTGTGGATAAAAGACGTGATTCAACCCAATGTTTTGAAATCTATTTTCAGAATAAATAGAGTTTTTAAACTGTTGCTACTGAACGTGCAGGAGGAGTAAGGGTTCACTTCGAACTAACGAGATTTAATTATATCGGTTGATTTTTGTGTGACCGACTGGGATTTATGCAACTTGGTGGGCAACAAGTCAAGTTCTTCCTGGATCACTATGAGTTTTAGTGACTGGATCTACCAGTTGAATGGAATTTAAACATTTTATTTTTTCTTCTAAATTTTCAAAGTATTTGCTGAGATCGATAGGCAACTACTAAACAAAATGTAAAAAGTGGAAATTTTTTTTAGGTAGTAGGCTTTCCTCACAATTTTACTTTACGCATATGGAGGACTAGATGATGATTTTTAGATGGTATGCAGTAGGGATAGTTATAAAAAAATTTGGTGTTGGGAGAAGGAAATGAGTGTTTTCATTTGTCTACAACAGGTTTCCTTTAGTAAAATGCTAGTAGCATTGAGATTTTTTAACAGAAGATGCCCAGACATCAGCCATGGCACGTGAACTTTATTTGCTGGAATTTTGAGTAGGTATATGTATTTATTTAAGTATATAGTTTTTCAAATCCAAATCCAATTTTTCTACTACTTATATAATATGAGCTGATTAGGTAGGATTTTCAACCAAAAGAAAGAAAGTTTTCCTCCGGAAATCGAACAAGAGGGGGCATCACGTTGTCCTTAAAATCTCCTTCCATGTTACCTGCCGGAAAGTAGCGAGCTACAAAATGCGTCTTGTACTGGCAGTCCGGGTTGGAGGCAAGGCCGTATCCAACGTGGGTGCTCCCTTTCCAAACCTGCTGAGTGAAATGACCAATGACCCCGCCTAGGCTCTTCCTACTACAATCCACCTCCTCGCAACTCTTTGGATAGGGATAGTTTTTGATTTCCGTGTACCAGCCATTTACAAAGGCAACGGACTCGGCGTCGACCATCCCTCCGGTAATGGAGTAAAGATTTTCCCCCATTCCTTTCCCGTTGATATGGTGAGCGTCAGACGTGTCTCCGTGCAGCTCCGTATGGTAGTGGTAGCCGTTGCAGTCCTTTGCTAATCTTTCCGCCCAGAGCTGGGCAGCTTGGTTCAACTAGGAAGGAAGGAATGGATCGAGTTTATGCTAACCGTGGGAACTCGTCTCTGAATTAATAAGAGGTTGATTTTTTTTACTACCGTTTGATTTAGAGTGAATGGGTTCACTCCGTGCCGGGCCCGGAGCTCATTCTCCCTGTCCATGGCAGCCAGTCTCCAATCCTTGCGTTGGTGAGTGCGCTCATTTTTCTAGAAAACAAAATAAAACTGGTTCGGACAGCGCCACCTGCGAATCCTAAGCCAAGTCTTTGCTGCTGAGCTATATATTGCAATACTGCAATACTACTAAACTACTTACGACAATATCGATAGCCTCTTGACCCCGTCGCTGTCGCAACACGCTCATGATGCAGTAGGCGTATCCTTTGAAGGCATAGGGTTCCCCGGGACGGGGGTCGTTCAAGGCGTCACTCTCGTCCGAGCTGGGTTTCAGGTTGGAATTGTCCAGGTATTTGTTGCAGGCGGAGCGATATTCTTGAGGAAGTCTGGGCATTGCAAAGCTCTTCATTCCGTTGGGAAAATATTCCTATAAAAAAGTATAAAAACAAATAAATCATAATTCGCTGTATTGCTTTTTTGGAATTAAAAACCAGACGAAATTGTTCCATTTATTATTATTTTACCCAAATCCACACGTCGTCATTCTTCCCTGACGCCTGATATCTGCCTTGCCCAAGGCAATTATCTTCTAATTCTTTCATAACATCGGGAAATGTTCGAATGGTTTCGTACCAACACGCCGTCTCGTAGGCAGTTTCGCTCATGTTCCTACGAAAAAATAGATGTATTTTAAAAGTGCATGTACTTAATGATGAAGAAATACTTAATGTGTTCTTTTGTAAAGAATATATTATTTATAATGTCCTTACACGCCATGAAACGTCCTCCTCGAATCCTTGTCGTAGTGGGTGCGCTCGTTTTTCTACAACACGAAAAATCAAATCCTCATTTCTCCATCTAAAATTTAATTTTGTTGTACCCTTTTGAGCACGACACGAGCAATTTACTTACAATGATATCGATAGCCTCTTGACCCCGTCGCTGTCGCAACACGCTCATCAGGCAGTAGGCGTACCCTTTGAAGACATAGTCTTCCCTGTGGACGAGAGTCATTCAGGGCGTCACTCTCATCCGAGCTTGGTTTCAAGTTGGCGTCCTCCAGGTATTTGTTGCAGGCGGAGCCATACTCTTGAGGAAGTTTGGGCATTGCATAGTTTTTCATTCCGTCAGCAAACCAATCCTAAATAAACAAATGGAGAAAAGTTTTTTTTTCAAATCCCAGGTGGTGGTTTAATTCTCCATCTCTTCAAAATGAATTTAATGGTTCCATTTATTTACCCAAACCCATTCTTCTTCGTCCTTTCCGCGTGCCTGCCATTTGCCTTTCCCCGCGCAATTCTCACCCACTGGTACTTCGGGAGCTCGAATAGTTTCAAACCAACACACTGCCTCGTATGCCGTTTCGCTCGTGTTTCTAAGAAAAAATGACATGGTATTATATCAAATATTAAAGGATGATTTTAAAAGGAAATTTTTTATTCTTTTAAAAAATTATTTCATATTATTATTCTTACACGCCATGGAACGTCAGCGGTTTTGCCGGAGTAGCCTTGCTTGAGGATGGAACCCAAGCTGCCAGGAATAATAACAGACCTGCTGTGGATAGCGTGAGCCAGCCCATGTTTTGGAAATTTTCGGAAAAAGGTTTCCAAAAAGAAGGGTTGCTACTATAGGAAACCTCCAAGGAGGAGTAGAATAATTGATGATGAGGAGAGTTGAAGGTTTGTGTCAGATTTGGATTTTGATGCTAGTTGGTGGACAGGTTGCATCTTTTATATGGAGTCCGCATTCTGCTAAAAAAAAGTTCCTATTGCAAACCTGGAGGTTACCTGTACCCAATCTGGACTCTGTCTGTGTGGCTTCGGCATCGTTTCATATGAAGTCGTTTCCTTATTCCTTATTGCATATTGGGATTATGCAACATACTTGCTACATCATGCTCAGCAGATCAAAAATACAAATATTGGCTCCTTTCTGCGTATTATTTTTAGTTGGTGACTGGATCCACCAGTCAGGCTGTTTTACGCGCAAATCTCTCCAAAAGAGTGTTCATTTTAATGAGCAAGGAAATACATGGATGATAAAAATCGGGACATCATCCTCAGAATTTCGAGTAGGTTATTCCTCAATTTAGTTTATGGATGAACCGGATAATATAGAGTTAGAGGTCAGTAGGTACGTACGTACGTTTTATATTAGTTTGGAATAAGTGGAAAAAAATGTTGAAACTAGCATACCTAAAAATATTATGCAAGTAGGCACAATTTTTTAATTTAAAAAAAGCATCTCGATGGCTTTTCCTAGACGCAAAGTTTGGCTTTGGATTTAGGTACAGGTTGCGTAACACCAGGCTGCCTCCGTAATAATATAAAACAGTATTCCGAGCTTGGTACGAATGATTCAATTATTTTGGAAAAAATATGCATTTTGACGAGCTAATGATTTTAAGCTCAAGTTGTCTTCCTGGATTTTTGAGTTTTATTGACTGGATCTACCAGTCGAATGGAATATTAAGAATTTAGAAAAAAAATGAATAAAAGTGTAATAATTTTAGGTTGCTATTACTATTATGTGGCATGCTTTCCTCAATAATATGGTTACACGTGGACGACTCGATTTTCTTTTCGCTGGTGCGTGCAGTAGGGATTTATATTTGAGTAGGGTACGTGGTGGGAAAATACAAAAAAAAATTGTTCCCATTTTTCTGCAGTAGGTTGAATGAGTTTTATTGCATGAAGCCAAGGAAGAACATGCTTTTGGGAAAATATTTTTATTTATATTGCATCAGGGAAACTTGTGGGGTTCGCGGCTTTTTAGTCTGGTACCAGACACAACTTGAAATCAATTGCTACACACATTACTACATCATTCATGGTGTTATGCATAGCATTATTATGTTGCTGCTGGATGTGATGCAAACTTTTTCCGTTTCTGGGACAGGTTATCTAATAATTAATTTACATAGTAGGCAATAGTTATAATGTACAAAGGCAGTGTATGTATGATAAGGTAATTATGGAGTGTATTACGTCACACGCCAATCCACATCCATAATTATTATGTGGAGCTCATTCATATATTTATAAATATCCATCTCTGGCTGGACAAGTGTCACTGTTTCTAGATGTTAGAGGATGTTCGCAATTAGGTATATACTACAGGAATAAGAATGCACAGTGCAGGTCAGCCAGTAGTCCACCTAGTCCTCGTGATAAAAATGTCCGGATCGATGGCAGCGATTGGTGGCAGAATCAGCCAAGTTGGAGATGTGCGACTAATGGTGAGTTTTTTTGCTAATTACACTATATTTCAATACCCGCCATATCATGGAGGATGATATTTTTAGACAAACTTTTCAACTGGAAGGAAGCTGATGCTAATTAGTATGCAGAGCTGCATAGCGAGCGAATATCAGTAAGAAAGAAGCGCCTACAAAACATCAGGTTGACCATATACGTGGTTTTTTATGAGTAGTGGGAAAGAATAAATAAATGGTAACATATTGAATAATACAGCTTTTGCTGAACACACTGAGTAATAATATTGTTGTACAGATTCCCCTCAGCTTATTAAGTGCAAGACTGACGATGAGCACAACTGGTTGGATGATGAGTCACATGATAATAGTCATCATGATAACAAGCTCATATGTGCCAGAAGCTCTTTCCCACCCTCCCACAACAATTAATTTATTTTTTATTTGACTTGATTTAAGTAGTATCTTGGATTGATTGATAAATATGAACCGTAACACTTGTTTGGATAAACACACGGCACGGCTCATTAAAAAAAATCCCTTCCAACTCACAATTAGTTAATAACATCATCAGCAAACCCACCAGCAAAATGCATAATAATATTTTATTCCCTTCTGCCTCTCACGAGTACCTTATATAGGATTCGTTAGTGAAGGCGGTGGTGGTGTTGGTGTGCGTGCATATCGATGTCGCTGTACCCCTTATCCCTCATGCTCGGAAACAGAGCGAGTTCCTTTCCTTCTCACCACCGTCACGGAAGGCTTCCTCTTGGTTCTCAGCAGAGTTGTGCTAGTAGGAGTGGAGGTGGAGGAGTGGAAGGAGGAAGCCGCAGAGGCGTAATGATAATCCATCCATATATAATATTATTATATGTACCTACCTACCTAATTCCCTTCTCAAGTTTATTGCCAACAACGCCAAGCTGTTTTCAGCGTGTCCGGTGAAGCATTTCGGCAAAAATAGAATGCACATGAAAGGATTTTTCTGCGCGCTTCTGTGTGGAATCCCTTTAATAAAAAATATTATTATATATCCGTTGCTCCTAAATCTTATTTTGGGATCGGGAGGATGGGTGCGTGAAAAAGGAAGCAAAACAAAAAAACATGACGAGGATGCTAAGAAATATTGGGAAGGGCCTTTTCATTTACGATAATTTGAAGGGTGAACCGCACTAGCAAAATCAATTTAGCTAATTTCAGTTTTTACGAAGGGATTCGATAATTGGCGCATTTGGAGAAAAAAATCCACATTCTGTCGATAAACATGGATCAATTGGAAAAGGAAGTCATCACGGAGGTATATATTCTGGAGGGCTTGGAAGGAATCCCTTCATTCAATCAGTTTACTTCCATCTGAGCAAACCTCCTCAAAATTTGTGAGCAAGATAATAGTCCATCCTCCAGTTGTGGTCCAAAAATGTTTTCCAAATTTGTTCTTGTGAGTCTCGTCGGGATTTTTGTGTGCCACGTCGAAGCAAATCCTGACATGATGCCAACGGGTGAGTTATTATTTACCCACACAATTATTAAGATTTAAAGTTTTTTTAGCCATTTTTTAAAATCATTTTATTCTTCGTCCCACACAGGTGCACCCCGACCAGCTCCCACTTGCGCCACCATTCAATGTCCGGAAGGGGAGCATTGTCAAGAAAGAGTGAATCCCTGTCTCGTTCCTCCATGCCCAACAATGCCACTTTGCGTTCGCACTCGGACCACCGGACTTCCCGGACGGAGCTCGTGTGCCACCATGAGCTGCCCCTCGGATGAGGTCTGCGTGCTGGAGCGGGAGTGCAACAAAGTGGGCTCCTGCGCCAAGAGACCCGTTTGTCGTCCTCCGGGAGGCAAGGGGTTTGTCTACAACATCCGAAAATAGTGAAAATTGTGACTGAACACAAAAATATTTTCTTGTGATAATTTAAACTGTCAGCCATTTTTAATGAAGCGGTACTAAAGATGATAATGTTAATACAAAAAGATATTTGTAGAAGACAAAAAAAGTATTTTATTTCCAAACTTTTTTTGTTTACACACAAGCTCACCTAAAATATTTTCACGGGTTGGTGCCCACACAAATGCATCACATGTGCCACAGCCCCAGTGCCTTCAAGCAAGTTTTTTTTATATATTTTTTTTTTGCAAACAGCATAGCAAGTGCAAATTTTACTCAAGCGTGCCCATCAGTAGGGTTGAGTTACCTTCAGCATAAAAAATAAAATCATGCTATTATTATTCACTCTGGTATCATGTTTTACACCCCCAACAAGACCAAGTTGAGCACGCAACTAAAGCAAAATTCCAGAATGACCATGGGGCTCGTGGAGGTAAAGTAGGAGTCAACCAAGTACTCAATCCTCAGCTTTTGGAGGGATCTCCAGAATCGCCTCACCCACCCAATGTTGATCGTATGATGACCACCACCACCACCGTAGCTGCGATTCCCCCGACTCATGAATAATTTTCCCCAGTATTGATCCCTCTCCTTTCCGAGTTTGTACACAGCGGCTGGATGGACAAATGCGGAGGCGAGGACGAGCACTGTCGCGCTCCAGAACACGAGAATCCCGAGCAGCATCACTGGATTGGAGGCGGCTCCATGTCGGATGATGATGTAGGAGGAGGAAATGTTGGAGAACATGGTGATCCCCATGAATGACGGGATCAGTGTGCTCTTGTGGGCCACATTGTAGCGGTTGATGAGGATTTGGAGCTGGCGATAAGCAGTTGCCAACGTCGTCATTTTTGACTGCATTCGTCGTCCTCCTGATCCATGGAACGCGTCGAAATTGTCATCCTCCGAGATGCTGTATGTAAAATAATTTTTAAAAAAGTCATTTTCAATATGTCAATTTTTAAAAATCGGTCGATAAATTATTGCAAAACGACTTACGCTTTAAGAATGAGTAGCATACTCCGAAACCACAAGTTGACGAAGATGACGTGAATCATGATGGTCGTGAGGAAATAGACGATGGGGGTGTACCACACGTGAAACACTGCAAAGCCCATGGCAAACTTTGCAATTCCTTTTAACTTGAGCTCAATCCCGAAATTTGTGAGAAAGCACAATGGATTGTAAGCCAGGGATGGAACTCGAACGGCCGAGGCGGATGATGACATCAGGCTGAGGAGGGCCAGTTTGCGGATCAGCTTGAGCAGTTTGGAGCCCTTTGCCCCTTTCTTTTTGATGATCCTGAGGGCTGGCAAGGCAAATAAAAAAGTGCAGAATATTTTTTTTACTGTCAATATTTTAATATGTTTTTGTTTTTTACCATGCTCATATCTTCGATTGACGTAGCTCCCCTCAAACCACAGAATATTATTGAGAACCCACACAAATTCGGAAGAGTTGGAGCGAAGAAATAAGAGGGACACAGTGCCAAAAAAGGTGTAGACCACAAAGAACCTGGAGAAAATCTGAAACTCCTGAATAGTAAAGTTCCCTACTCCTTGGAGTCCAGCATGGGCGGCGAGGCCGGCGCCAGTCAAAAGGCAAACCAGAATGGGGAGAATGGACCAATTAGCAAATGAGTCGATATGCTCAAACTTGTTCCGACTCCCGTTCCACTTGTACGGGTATGGGCGGACTAGCAATTTATTCCTCCTGCCGGAGGAGGAGGATGGTGAGACACTCTCGAAAAACTTTATTAGTTCAACAAGGGTTCCACTGGTTTCCAACATGATGGAATGAAGTCTTTTGCAAAACGGAACATATATTTGAACTGTTCGATTCGCTAATCTTCAACAAAATGAACATGTATGTCAGGATGTTGTTGAGCAAAACGGAAAGGGAAAGCCTGGTTGTTCATATTCTGCTGCTCATAGCGCAAAAATAATATTTTTCGCATTGTCTTGAAATATTATTTAAAATTTCATTATCCTTCTTCTTAAATGAGGTTTTGTGGCCTTTCTTTTCGGATGGATAAAAGCTAAAGCGAGAAAAACAAGTAAATAATGGAGCGGGGATTGAGGATTTAGCTCTCACAGTTTATATGAATCTACAAATAATTTACTCCCGTTTGCCGTTTCGTGAAAATCTAGGTACAAACAAGACATTTTATTCGCTTTCCGTTTTGACGTAATTCCATTTGCCAATTCCAACAGAGGCACAGACAAATTTCAGGGTGTGGATATATCCCCGTAAAATAATCATAATATTCTTTGCTATAGTTATGCTCGTTGCCACAAATAAGCCACAAGAAAATGTATATATTTGAGTAATAGAAAACTCCATATTTGATTCATCTCCACCTCTTCCAACCCGCTATAAGCCGCCGCACACCAATCCAATATTATCGATCATATCCTTGGAAAAGAAGAAACTTCCAAAAAATAATAATAATAATAAAAGTCGAATGCATAGCGTGACATTATATGATCCGGCTGGCGCTGGCATATTATTAACGCAAACTTTTGCCTTCTTAAACAACAAATTTGCAATCCCTTGCACTCATTTCTCTAAAAAAATAATCCTCAATCATATTTTGCATGCAAGTCACCTCACATCACATCAGCCTCACGTATTATATATCAGCTTATTTGGAACAAAAAACAAAATCCACATGTAGCTAGATTAAAAATATCGCATTTTTTTTATATTCATTTGGAATATGCACAAAAATATTTCCCAGTGGCCTAATGAATTTCACTGAAAATGATGTCAGAAAAAAACTGATACTTCATTCAATCTTCATCTTCTATAATATCTTCTCCTCCCTCCGTCCTCTCTCAAAAACAAGTTGTCTGACTGATGATAGGTTAGCCTATGGTTTATAAAGCCGTTTGACATGCATGGTCAGAAATACATGGACCCATAAATAAAAATAAAATAGGATGACGACAGCGCAGCGGCCGAATTCATCAGTCAAAAGATGTCTAACATAATATATTACTGCCTATGCATGCATGCATGAGTTCTTTTCTCATCTGGTATTGCATATGGATATGTACAGTCAGATGGATTTGAGATGAGATTGGGAATAAAAAACCAGATAATCATATAGCACGACGGCTTTATATATTAATAAGCTTAATTTATTTAAACAAGGAGATATAGTGGTAATGAGTCTTAAGTAATTAAATTCAATCTGATTCTGACCTCGCTTCGCTCAAAGTTCAACAGCTTTCCCCTTGAGACTGGCTTCTGCTCTGCTCTGGGCTCAGACAGGTTTTAATAAACTAGCTGGAAATGGCGAGTTGGCCAAAACAAGACATCAAGGATATCATGGACCAAATAAAACTTAAATAAAAATAAATTCCTTTTAATTCCTCGGTTGATGAGCCAGGAGTCAGTAAACCTCACCCAAGAGTGTACCAAGAAATGGACAGTTGACAGTTAACATTTGCTACTTGGCATTTAAACATCACAACTTGGTAGCTGCCTAATCACAATCACTATCACAATATTCCTGTACACCAACTCTGCAGCAGCAGCGACATTACATCTTAAAAAATACATATTTATACATAATTTATTTATTCGGTTGGAATTGGAACCATGATGATATCATCTTCCAAGAAGCAATGGTTCCACCACCTTCCACTCCTGATGACCTTGATTCTATCCTCCGCCCAAGGGTATCAATATGGAAGGGAGTGTGGAGTGCTCTACTCTGAGGACAATTTTTCCGGCGCCACCCTCTCCCTCATGGATAACGACCAATCCATGCATCTCGCTGAGGACTACAGAGCTAGAGGCTCTCAATCCGGGTGGAATTCCACCCGCTCCTTTCTCGTCCACAAGGGATGCGTGCTGGGCGCCTGTAATGACACCTACTTTGATGGCTACTGTCAGCTTTTTGAGACGGGCAAGTACGGGGTTGACATGGAGGCGATGGGAGCGGCTTCCGTGAAATGCAGTTGTCACCGGGTGAGTAAATAAAAAAACATCCAGGCAAAAACATCCTTTAATTTTTTGAATATCAATTTTACATTTTTTAAAACAAAAATTCAATCTTGTCTTATTTTTTTTGTAAAGGTGTGTGAATGCTCCGACATAAAAATGAGATGGAGGGAGTGCGCTCGAGGGTACCTCGCCGGAGGCTGCTCCACCTGCAATGCAGTCTACACGGACTTGCGAGGCAAGAACGAGCAGATTGACGCCGAATTTTCCTCCTCCATCACAGCATTCACTGTGAGGGAGGGGTGCTCTCTCAAAATTTATGATGACGTGGATTTCCGGGGGAATGAGACCATCATCACAGATCCAATTGTTTCGGTAGGATTAGGAGTCGGAGATACAAACTATTATTTGTTAGCTGATACCCCACCGCGTATTTTCAAAAAATAAATAAATCTGCGATTTTTTTTATTATTCTTTTAAAAGAACTTTAGTGGACTTGTGAAATCCCAAATGTGTTCGTGTGGCGAGCGCCCGGCTCCACCTCCACCGCCACCTCCAGCTAATGAGAAATGTAAGGGATGAGAAAATATACGTGGGTACATTTAGACGCATACAATTAATTATACTAAATAATTCTTGAATACTTTTCAACAATAAGATCCTCCTCTCGTGGAAGTTCCCTCCAATTTGGATAATCTCACTTTGCTCCTCCGCGGAGAGTACAGAGATCACCCAGGGCTGGTGGCCGCCTTGAATTCCCTCAACTCGAATCCAGACAAGAGGCGGAGTACAAGGAATGCCTATATTTTGGTGCTGGGGTATACCGGATCGGGGAAAAGTAGTGCTGTAAGAAGAAGAAGAAGAATGACATATATATTAAATATGAGCCCACGGTTTAAAATTTCTTAACTTTGTTGAAATTTTGTTTAGTTGTTTCAAATATTATTTCTTTTCAGATTAACATTCTTTTTGACAACCCAAATCTGACGCGCGTGGGAGGAGTCAACTCCACAACATCCGAAATCCAGTAAGTCGTCGTCCTTCCCATCTGACATTTATTTCTGAAAATNTTGTTTAGTTGTTTCAAATATTATTTCTTTTCAGATTAACATTCTTTTTGACAACCCAAATCTGACGCGCGTGGGAGGAGTCAACTCCACAACATCCGAAATCCAGTAAGTCGTCGTCCTTCCCATCTGACATTTATTTCTGAAAATTGAAAAATTCTGATTTGATTTTTTTTTCCTTTTCATCCAGCGAATTCCGCATTTCACTTCCCGTCGCCGAGCTCGGCCTGTCCAACTCCGAACTCCGCGTCATCGACACGCCCGGCTTTGGGGACACTCGCGGGCTCGAGCACGACGCCAAAGTGCTCGCCACCCTCGACTCCTACCTGTCCTCCCACGAAGAGCTCTCCAGCCGCATCCCCAACATTGTGCTCATCTTCCACAAGTTCCACGACAATCGGTTCATGGGCCCCGGCTCCAAGTTTGTCCAAATGCTGGCCGGCCTCTCCTCCTTCCGGGAGCGGCTCATGGACGAGTCCTACTCCAACGTGATTTTCGTCCTCTCCCACTTTTGCTCCGAGACCAAGTCGGTCCAGCGGAGGCCGGACGGGAAACTATCCCAGTTCAAGTCCGTCATCGAAAGCTACTCCGTCCTCCCGCGCCCCACGATCCTCACCGTGGCGGAGAACAAGGCGGACGAGCAGCAGTTGCCCATGGTCAACGGCTACCACAAGCTGCCCAACGGGGAGTACTACCCCCGCAACCTCTTTGACAAACTGGACATGGTGACAGCAAACACGGGGGACGACATTGGGCGGGCCGTGTTCCGAACTGCTTTCAGAACCGGAAACACCTTTGAAAACATTTCCCGACTGGACTACTCCCTCGTTGACGAGAACGAGAACATCCCCAAAGTGGTCGACTACCTCAACGTCCTCACGCGCATCATATTTGACGTGCGGAACACGACCGTGTCGGCCCTTCTGGCGGAGGCGGGGGAGTCCATGAGCCCCGAGCTCCGCTCCTCCTTCCCCCACGCAGTCCAATACCTCCAAAAGTTTGTCAACGTGTGGGGCATCCACGAAAAGCATCAAATCCCAAAGTCATCCTCGTCCATCCTGAAGCTGCTGTCCCACCTGGAGCAAAACGAGGCCACTCTGTACCTCCTCCAAAAAGGGTTGGGAATCTCGCCGCCTCCATTTCCCTCCAGTGTGGGAGCGGGACAGTCTTATGATATATTTTCCGACAGGTTTATTCTCCCCACCACCACCGCCACTTCTCTACCTCCACCTATTTTCAAGGGAATGGATGAGGAGCTGCATCCCTCCGACATTGGATTCCTCGTTCCAGCGGGAATCTCCTGCAAAAAGTATTTAGGCTCCGCCCAGATATTCCACATGCTCGGAAGCAGAGAGGACTACATCCGAAGGCGACTTGGTGACCTGAGCGTTGAGGTTGAAGGGACTCCTCCAGAGTTTTTCACAGGAGGGGTACAGCCCGGCTACAATGTCCAGCCTGAAGCATTATTTGCTGCTGGGACGAATGCCTCCAAACTGACTGCGGTCCGGGAGCTGCGCCTCTTCCAAATGGAGCTTGGGAGTGGGGCCGAGCTGACGGCCGAGTTCCAAGAGGTGGTCCACTCCCTCGGGAAATTCAACTCGTCAATTGCCTCATCAGTGGCAAGATGGAATGAGTTTTTTGAGCAGTACGGGACCCACGTGGTAGGATCGCTTTACGGCGGAGGGGCCATCCAAGTCACCCTCTTCTCCTCCTCCAACAAGACTTCTTATTTCTCCGATGAGCTCGCCCGTGGCCTGTTTGAACTCCTCCAGCTCGGCCAAGACGTCAACTCCATGACATCCTCCTCATCTTTATCCTCCTCCAATTCCAGCGGGAAATATCTCCTCGAGGGAGTGTCCCACTCGCTAAAATTCCTCGGCGGAGATCCCTCCTTCCAGCAAACCACCTCCCTGTCCCACCTCTCCATGGAGGAGGCCGCCAAGCTATTGTCCTCCTGGAGAAAGTCGCTCCTTTACGCTCCCTCCCTCCTCACCACCGAGATGAGACTCATCCCAATGTCCAAAGTGGTCAAAGCAGCCATGGGTCGTGAGGTGGCGGACGAGGTGGAGAAAGTGAGCAGGCTCCTACTGTTTCACAACAACGCCACCACCGTCGTGTCTGATGGTCGACAAGGCAGACTGGTTCCACTTCCGACACCACCACCACCTCCAACACCCCGGGAGGATACGGAGGGAATGCTGGCCCTCTCCAGGCAGATGGAGGAGTCGAATAGGCAGGTCAAGGAGCTGCTCTCAGAGATTGAGCGGCTGTCGAGGGAAAACGCGCTCCGAAGCGTAGAGTTTGAAGCGGCTCGAGACAAGATGGAGCACGAGACGCGGATGAGGATGACCGAGATGCAGCTCCAGTATGAGAAAAGGACGGCGGATTTTATCCGGGAAATTTCGATGAGGAACCGCCCGCAATGGGTACGGCCACCCGTCTCGTGTTTGAAGGAGGGGACTCCAATTCTGATGGCGGATTGGACCACGAAAGAGATCCAACATGTGAGTCCCGGAGATGTCGTGCTGGACATGGAGCTCAATCCCACGGCGGTCATGGGCGTGGCCTATGAGTTCCTCCAGAACCAGTCCTTTTATGGTTTCAGCAAAGAGGAGCAGTTTTTCACAAATCTTCACATCTGGGTTGGACCTGGTGACACCACCTCTCGTGACACAACCTCCGGTGGTGGGTTGAAGCTGTATACCAAGTCGGTGGCCGACCTGATCCGCCACAATCCTCTGCTGGAGTACTTGAACGTGACTCAGTTTGAGGAGGGTGAAGTCACTCGGATTTTCCATGTCGATGACAGGAGGTCTCTGGTGGAGGTGGAGGAAGTTGAGGTGTTCCGGGATCCGGCAATATATCCGGAGGACACCAAGGTGTACTTTATGCAGGTGGAGAGTCCCACCGGAACGTATGTCGCGAATGGATATGTTACCCGCCACGAAATACCCCCGATGCACCTGTGGCCCCACACGATGGGCGCGTTAGTCCAGCTGCTGGGCCATCCCATTTATGAGCAGTCGGTCCAGTTCGAGTACACGCTGGACACGGCCCAGATGGTCGACCACGTCACGGACGAAATTGCGGATGCTGTGAAGGTCATGCTGGAAGCCGAGATTGAAGACGGGCTTCTTGTAAAGAATCTGGATGATAGGTCTGAAAAGGATTTGGAGGTGATTCCCCTGACGGAGGAGATGGGAGTGGAGTCCATGCGGAAACTGTACAATCATCCGACGTATGCTTCCATCGGGGTTTCCACCTACTCCAAGGTGGGACCGCTGGTTGCTCCATATCTGGATGGGGAGGGAGGATTTAAGGATGCCGCGGAAGTGGCTTATCTGCAGCACCGGCTGGTGCAAGTGATTGAGGGGAAAATGCCCGAGTTGCTTCAACTCATGTTGAAGTGGCAATCATTGAAACAAGAATCGGAGTGAAATTTTAGTTGATTTTGCTGGTGCCAATAATAATGATGATTTTTTTGGCTTTATTGCTTGACAAATTGAACATTTTAATCGAATTAGTTACGAAATTGATAATTTTTTAAAAAACAAATCTTGCATATCATTGTTAATAATTTTTACCAATAAAATTAAAATGCAGTAAAAAAATGTTTTCTTCTTCTTCAAAAGTCAAAATATTTACTGCAGCTGGGCTGTCGGACCAAAGCCTTCTGAATCCCGACCGTTATCATTATTCCCAAAAGGAGTAAAATGAGCACAATGCTCAGTCCTGCAATCACTGGAATCAGGAGACTGAAGCCTGCTCCTGCTCCTCCCCCAGTGGGCTCATCATAACATGTCTGAATAATTGGGCTCGCCCCAGTTTCCACCAAAACATCATAATGATCATAAAAATGTTCGTTGTGTGCTGGAAAAACAAAATCCTCACAATTTACAACCAAAATCTTTCTGTTGTTCAAATAAATTCATAATTTATTTACTTTATTTTTAAAAAAAATTTGAGTTTTCCATACAATGTGCAATCACGCAAGTTTTCGTTGGAACCGAAAACACTCCAGGAACAAGATATTCCTCACGAGTTGCTCCAGGTGCGGTGGCAGCAGAATGCCAGGCTCGGCACAGATACAGGGTAGTACCCTCCGAATCCCTCCCCGCGGGGAAGAGATGAGAAGGAAGATGCTCCCAGCTGGGAACCTCCACCCATTTCAAACTCCCCCGGGGGTAGACAAGCAGCTCATAATTGTCGGTCCTACTCTGCTCCGTCCCGTTGTAGCTGAAGTAGATGCGATTCTGGGAGTCTATCACTCTCCCGGGGAGGATCCCCCCCGAGAAGTTTGTTCGGGCAATGTAGTAATTTTGCCGTCCTCGCTTGCCAGCGGGTTGGAGCTCTGTTGTGTTCACCTGGGAGTGGGCCATCCAACGGATTGGTAACATGGAGGCGGTGGAATTAAGATTTTGCATTTCAAAAGAAATACACCCTTGAGCCATGACTAAAAATGCGAAGAAAATGTGAATGTATCTGGGGAATTGGAACATTTTTGGAAGAAAATATGTTTAGTTGAATTTGTGTTTAAAGGAAGTTTTGCAAGCGGATGAACAAAGTAGAAGCACCAACAACCGACTGAGAATGCGAATGCAAAGGAGCCAACGAGCTTATGAATACACTCGTCATTCCGGAATTGAAATAAATGGATTGCAGCTCAAGACGACCATTGACCATGGATAGATAGATATTGATGTTCTGATCATCAGCTTGCATTTTTAATCTCCCCATTTTTGACATGAGTTATAATATATCTGCCCTTCTGCTCAACCCATTTTTCTTCTACCGTGTAAAAAAAATACGACTAATGTTTATTTCTCAGTAGGGAGATGAGATATGATGACCACTACGGAGCACAATATCATCATTTTACGGCGTATATATATCATCGTATATGATCTGAAATAAGAAGTGTCATAGTGTCATTAATTATCCTTATCATCAAGCACAACACTTTTGAACCTAATTAAATCCTCCTTGTCCTTGTTACTACCAAGTGAAGTGGTTAAGGTATTATGTGTTAAATTCATTCGAGTTTGAATGACTTGTAATGTGCCAACGAACGTCAAGTCAACAGTGTCAAGTGATTATGGATTACGAAAAAGTCACATTGACATAGATTTATTTGTTAAATTTTTGTGGTATTTTGTACTTGCATATTTTATACTGCCTATTTGATGGCTAATTTAATAGTCGACTAATCATGACTTAATTTAAAAAAAGAAGAAGAAAACACTAATATTGACTTCTACACAGCACAGTTTTCTGCATTCCACTTGCTGACCCTAGCAGCCACCCAGCCACAGTTTTCAAGATTTTCAAACAATTCGCTCATCACTGGCATCACCAGAACGTTATCTAGAGGACGCGTTCGCTTATCAGTCATATTGATCAATGGCAGCAGCCGTTGAATTCTGTTTCTGCTTTTTTTGTTCTTATGGCACCATATATCATGTGAAAGATCAATCGTCAGGTATTTGAATGCTGATCAACGTGGTAATCAGTTTGAAATATTACGTAACCGTTTTAACGGTTTAATGATTTCGAACTTAAACAGGATTTTCTTGTGAATTGAGGCCACAGAATAGCAACTAGTGAGTGAGTCATCATGTATTGCATGTCGGAGATCATATCAAGTCACATCATCACGACTGTCACGCACGACATGACATGAAATGATATAACTTGACATTTTGTCCTATCTCATGTCCCTCGGTAACAACAGCCTCCGAGCCCACCGAGTTAAAACTACGTCTTACAATTAGAAGTGACTTTGGTTTGGTCTTGGATGTAAGCTAAGGAGCTGATAAGCTCGAGAATAATATATATTACATGTCAAATTTGCATTCCCATTTTTTATATAGCGTCGTCTCTGAACTGATTGATTTGGCTTGACATATTCCTTTCAGAATTTCATGTAGAGTCAAAGGAGTACGGAGTTGAGTGCTTTTTCGTGTTTGATATTTTGCTATACATTAGAAAGGACGTCAATATTATGTGGTTGTAATTAATCTTGTTTGAGATGACAGATTTAAAGTGCAACTCCTTGAATCATATTTATTAAATTTAACATATTACGAAATACGTAGGGAAATAAATTTTATTTTGACTAAATCGACTGTAGAGACAAAAAACCACAAATTAGTTATCCTCGTATATTCGTCAGTTAAGTAATTATTTATATTTACACCTATGCTCTGTCATGATGTAAAAACTAGGAAATGAGAAAGGTGTTCCCGTGATACGTAGCAATCAGACACTAATTTAAGCTTGAATTTGATCTGTAAAAGTATATGTTTTCCCATTCATATTACACAAATCTTGGACAAAGCCCTTGGAAAAATCTGAACAAAGGTAGAACAGAACATGGGACGAAAGACGAGACAACAAAACTGACAAAAGTGGTTCAAAATGTCGCCAAAATAGGTTGACTAGTAGCACAAATGAATTTAACCCGAAAACATAAACGAAGCAAGCAAATTGTGTCCGAGTGAATAGAAAATGTACCTAAGGAGATGTTTATATTTCATGTCACGCGTAAAGTCGTATTATTTGTCACGATCATCACACCATTCTTGCATGATTACATTGGTAGTTTCCAAGTGCATTTGTATGTAGTTTCACATGAGAAACCCAAAATGACTGTATAGTAAATATGAAAGTTTCCATGGTTTCACTCTACAATATAACTGTATATAATAAACAAAATCATTTACCTATGTATATACCTATTCCTGTTGTCTGGCTCGTCCCTACCTGTGCACTGTTACTGATGTGTGAGAAGCCGGAGGGCCCGACCAAATTTGTATGTACTCGTCTGACTTGAATGAATTTGCTATTTTTTTTATAACATTAGTCCACAATTCTCTTTATCCCTCTGTTATTTATTATTTTATTGTTTCGGGGGCTATCGCCCCCGCACCCCCTGTGTTTTTTATTTTACATACGCAAGATCACCGTCCATGAGGCTTGGCGTCTCAAGATCACCGGCGTTGCTAAACATGTCAGAAAAATTTCGCTGTTGGAATCTGTTACTGGAGCCGTCCCGTCCCGAGTTGCATGGATTCACCCGCGACGAACATTCTGCGTGTTCAGTCACACTCACACAACTTGAGAGAGCCAAGACTCACATATAGTGGTAGATAAGAGCTTTCTTTTGAAAATCATGTATCCGCTTCTCTTCTTAAGCAATGCTCTTATCTCATTCGCAACATATCGAGATAACGGAAGGGTTGAGCTGGCATACGGTAACCCGCGGAGCCATTTTCGCATACAGTAGCACTCCTGACTTGGTGATGGTGTGACTGATTCTCCTGGTTCTAATGATTCTCTTGGCTCCGGCTTAGTTAAACCTGTGGAAATACGTCGGCATGCAGCGTAAAATTGAGGGTGCATAATTAAAAATACACCAAGGGGTATTAGTACACAAGAAAAGGTGTGAACACCAGATGAATATTACCTACCAGCAAAGTAGGTCTTGGATTTGATGGAAGACGTTTTGCTGTAATTCACTTCTGGTGGGGTCGCAAGTCGCACTCCTGGTGGGGTTTAGGTTCCAGTATGTAGTTTAGCATATTATGAAAAAAGTATGAATCATGAAACGAGCAACAGGGAATCCGAAGAAAGATATTTTGAAAAGTACTGTGATTGGAATAAGGATGGGGTGGGAGGAGGTGAGGGACAAATGGATTTTTAATGATATTATTATTGCAAAGGATTTGCTCAGCATCAGGAGGATGGGCTATGGCGGTTGCGGAATGACGAATGGCAGGTTTCAGGCTGCTGCTCCTTTGCAATATTATTCAACTTGGACAAAGCTGAACCGTTTCCAAAGCTGAAGATGATAATAATTTAGTGAAAGAAGCTTCACCAGGAGCACGTTGTTGTTGGGTGAAGCCCTCTTGCAGATTTTTGTTTATGTCAGTTTTGGTATAATGACGTGGGAAAACTGCTTGTGCTTGGAAAGCAAAAAAAAGTCAAAACGCAGAAGTATGAAACAAATTAATTTAATGTCAGCATTGCGTATATCTTTCAAATTTACAGTTTTACAACAATATAATATATTCACATTCAGTTCATTACGGTCACACACTCACCTCACACTCACACAATCTCCTTAACTCCCGACCTTATTAAAAAGTAAGCAAAAATGTGTATTTTTAACTTACCAGTCGTGTTCACTGACTTTGGGCACTCTGGTAATATGTCAGCGATTGTAGGAGGGCTAATTAACCCAAATTGTTCACTCTTGTAAATGATTTGTAGCGAGTGCAGTATAGTGTAGATGCCACAATCATTACAGTCCTGATATTCAGTACTATTGGACTGGATGGCTGATTTATCGTGTACAATTACAGTAGGATATTTGCGAAATTTTTTTCTCGCAATTAGCAACTTAATTAGTGCGTCACAATAGGCCTGGCGACCTTTTGAGTGTATCAATCTGTCGGTTTTTGAAGGGAAAATCTTCGGGTCGACTGCGTGAATGATGGGCTTTTTTAAATCGCAAATGTCAATAATGTACAGCAGAAAATGTTCAACGCAGCTTAAAAAAGCAAAATGTACAATTATGCGCTTTCGTACATTCTCAGGTTTAAAAAAGAGCTGTTTTGAATGACTCTGTCTTTTCGTCAAACCTAATAACATAAGATTGCATGTAGGCCCCCGTATGGATGTCTTTAAACAGACCGTCAATGCATGTGTCAATCACAGACTGATTAATGAATTCCTGACTAATCGGTTGTAAATTAGGCATCTGGATGGACGCCTCCTCCGAATTGAAAATTGAATTTATTTCTCCAATGTTGTCCACCATTTCGTCATCCGTGATTTCTTCGTCTGACGGTAATGCCATATCAAATACTTTGTATTTGGCGGTCGCCTCCGGTGATGTTCCCGTTGCTTGTGAACCTCGAATAGTTATCCTTCCACTTATCTACGATTTAATTTTTAAAATATGAAAAATTATTTATTTTAAATTACTTTTACGTTTTTACGTTTTTGATGAGTATACAGTCCCTTTCTTATAATATTATGTAATAAAAACCTTTACAATGCTATTTTATAATAACAATTTCCTTTACCTTGGATACACTGATCACTATTAGCACAAAATTCCGCAACAAATAAGTCAATGCTGAACAAATCTTATCACGCTAATTTGATATTATTTCTAGAGAGACTGCGCTTTCCTTTGGTTATTTGCTTTTTCATTATTATTGTTTATTTCTTTTATATTTGTATAATTCTGTCGACTGCCTGCACCGCACCCGCTCTAGTTGTACCACAACACCACACTAACCGTTAAGTACTACGTATAACAACGATACCACAAGCAATACACAACAAGCTACGTATAGCCTGCTACCTCGGCATTTAGATGCATTCACACTGTAAACATTGTAAGCATCCGCATTATGTATTATGTTATGTAGAAGTGTGTTTCTCTCCGCGTAATGTGTGCACATTGACATGTTCTATATCATAATAGAAAAAGAAAATGTCGTTTCTGTAAATAGGATACCTATATAGTATTAGGGTGTATAGTATGCAATCATGATAAGTTGTTCTCGTGTTCTCGTCACCGAATTCTCATGTTCTACTATGTTTATTTTTACGACGCTGAGAGCTATTAAAAGAGTATTCTTTGAGAGCATTAGAGGCTTATCATCATCAAGTTCTATATCTTGTTCGTTATTTGTTTGCGTATCCTTATTAATTCGTTCGTCCACAATTCCTCCTGTCCATTAAATGCTTTTTTAGAAAAAGAGTTGGAATGAAATCCAGTACCCTGCGTCTAAAAATATATTCAAAGAAAGTTTATAGTCGTAGTAGTTAATCTCAAATATGTGCAGCACTACATTTACTTTATGTAGTACTATACTCAAATATATGTAGGCTTAAAAACTTACCGTTCCCCCTCTTCTACAATCAGCATCTTCAGAATTAGAATCATGTCACCAAGCATCCAACATATATCAGGCAACTCTCCTTCTGACAATTCTTCCATATCGTTGATCATGTTAAGCTACCTAAGGAATGGAGAAAACTAGCTTAATTGAAGACAAAGTCGATGACTGTGTTAATAAAATGCATATTAAATTATAATTATTACGCTTGAATGTGTTCCATGATTTGATTGACCGATAGAGAAAACTTTGGATAGGTGTATTGATTACTTTTGAAATGTTCGAACAGGTATACCCACAAAAATGTTTTCTCCACACAGAGACCTTGTTCAAGATAATTTTTACCATTGTCAAATAAATGAAGTGCAATCTTCTCAAATGACTCCTCCGGAATTAGTGTAGGGTGAATGAACTCAATGAACTCATGAAGTACCAAGGAATAATAAATTAGTCGATTGCAATATACGAAATACCTATATATGACGTTGAGGATTTTTCTTCAGAGTTTTCTAACAGGCAAGAAAAATAAACAAAAACACTTGCATTATTGGATAGGAAAATTGTATTGTCAGCATCCCCTCTTTGGTGTGACTTATTTCTACACAAACTTGAATTGTAGATGAAGTGGGAAGTGTGAACAGACAAGACCGAAATGCATGAAATATGCTGTGAGTTTGATAAACTGCATTTCCCACTGTATCTACTACTACGCACGGGGCACTCGGAACCGTTTCTGGCGGTTCAATGTGCCTCCTCAGATAAACTAATTAAATGTTTTAGGTGTATGTGACTTGCTTCCTATCGTGGTTTGAACGCTTTCTCCATTTTAATTGCCTAACATTACTTATACAACTCGCGTTCCTGGGGGAAATGTTATATGGACTGGACGCTGTCCTCGCGGCAAAAGACATCTTCTAAAAGGCAGCCAAAGCCAGGCTCGAATGCAATAATACACATTACCTCAAGAGCAACGCTTCTAATAGCGGGGTCAACGCACTATCAAAGAGAGAGGATTGGAAATACACGTCATTGTTAGTTTATTACTGATAGTTAGTTGATTAGTTGTTCGTTGAACCAAATATGTATCATACCTTCATGCCTCTTTGCACATAAACGTCATAAAACATCCGCGAGAAATTAGATATTTGTTTCTCACTCTGAATTATATTCACTTTGACAAAGTTTAGCGCAATAAAAAGTGTTTGGTCCGAAAAAACAATGTGTTCGTTGAAATCATGCTCTTGTCTGGTAAGATAAACTTCGTTGTCACTCACCTCGTCCGTATTTACATTAAGGTTGGCGATAGCAGATCCCGCTAACATAATCTTCTTTTGACACTGCTGAATTTGGAATTTGTCATTCTTTCGAACAGCTCTCCTCTGGTCCCTTTCCAAATCCTTCAGTTTACGTGTTAATCTCTTCATCTTTATACAAAACAATGTTTGATTTGGAAATACTAGCTGTGCGTTATTTCAATTTTCGAAGTTAATTGATTTTAGCATGATTTAAAAATATACTTCTGCTTCAAAGTAAATGCACGGGCTAGCCTTATGCGTGTGAGCAGTCTTTCTTGAACGTAGTCTGTCCGTCTCTATGAGTGTATTAACGATGTTACTGATGGTATTCTCACGGTAATTGCTGGTAACACAGCACGTTTCGACAAGTATAACGATAAGTCTACAGTTTCTACTACCCAATAACTCAATTTTGTGTAGTATTGTGGGTATGAGGCCCAGCGTCTGCTGGCTTTAGTACGATAAAATGTACAAATCAGTAAAAATTATAGTTCTAGGCTATAAATGTAACAAACAGAAACTCACCGTTGACCTTCCTCTTCAGGTAGCTTGCTCAAAATATATATCATATCACCTAGCATCCAGCGTATTTGTGCTGGTGCAACATTGGTTTCTCCCACCTCAGTGTCAACTAAACGTAGGTATCTATTTTGTTTTACATAAAACAGAATGGTTTCACCATAATATAATTAGCACGTGAACTTGGATTCTATCAGAAAAGCAAATATTGATTCGATTGAACTACTTTCTGATAAACTGAAGCATGTCGCTGACTGGTGGGATTAACTTGGTGTAAACAAAGGGGTCTTCTTTACAACGATTGAATAAATACTTCCAAAGGTATTTTCTTTCTACAGATGGATCTTTCACTGGTAGTTTGCTGTCTTCGATGAACGACTTCTCTACCTTGTCGAATAATTTTCGTGGGCTCCCGCTGTGATGCAGTAGTTATCATTAATAAATGCTTGGTCCTGTCCATACAATAACATAGTCAAGTACAAAGTAAATTATAATACTTGTATAGGTTATCCATTACATTTTTGCAGAGCGTCGATGACTGTCGAACATTGAAGTTTTTTTTAGAAATTTGCATGGGTTGTCTCCTGATATTAAAAGCCACATTTCGAGCATTCTTTTCAGGGCACTTTCTACTAAAATACCAAATTATATCAAATGAACGAATTAAATTGTCAATTGAATAGTTTGAGTTGAACGAATAGTAATAGATTACGTAATTGAATAGTTTACGACACTTGCTATTTTCATTTCTTATGTTGGCCAGCAAAATGATTTCTTTCATTCCAACATTTATTGATGAAGGCAGAGTGGTGGCTGTGATTCTATCCAGTGCGGTGGTTCTCACTTGTTCATTTCCATCGCCAGCCCGCTAAAAAACTGCACTCCTAATGTCATCATCTTTGATCTCTATAACTGACACAATATTGGACCGAACAGACGGAAATGGGTTGAATGCCATACGTTTAAGTAGGACTAAACGTAATCCAAAAAATTGATTAGTAACATCAATTTGATGTTTATTTTGTAATCATTAGCATTTTGACATTCTTGACTGTAAACTCATTCCCTTACTATCAAGTATTTGCAATTGAAATGGCATCTGTCCTTTCTGTTTTTGAAATATGCTTAGCAATTCCAGTGCGCATGCTCTTACTTGGTCAGACTTGTCCTTATTTAAAGAAAATTATGTGTTTTAAGGAAAGTGCAAGAAAGTGTTTTAAATAATATCCAATTTCCTTGTAATAAAAATCACTGATTCCTGTCATATTATATCGTTAGACATACCTTTGAATACCATAAAAGCATTTTAATTAGCTTGGTAAGCAGCTTTCTTGGAACTTCATCAGGTTGAACACTTGGTGTTATAATTCTTTGCATAGTTTGCAGAATACGAAGTCTAACGAGTGTTCGATTGTCGTCAATGTACTTTTGAATAGAAGCAATGAATTACAATAAAACTAAACAAAAGTAAATAAATAAAACGTTATATATAAGCATATAAAAGCTTTCGCTTCATACCCTTTCGCATAACCTAAGCATTTTCAAGGGTAAGTTTTCGCAGCCAGAAATGCACGAACGCTGCAATGCAGAATGCGCTGATTTGAAACAATTGCAAAAAAAGGTTTAAGATCTTATCGACACAGTGCGAGTTATTTTGTCGGAATGGGATGATCATCATTTTGAATAGAGTCGTTGTAAATATCCCTGAGTCACACTCCAGTTTAAACAAATAGGATTTGACATTAATGGCATTAGATACGACGAGATTTTTATAAATAAAATATAGTATCGATTAAAATTATGAATTATATACCAACCTCGTCGTACAACTGAATAATGTCGTCCATTAATCGCTCCTGCATATCAGCACTGATGTCATCTTCTTGTACCTGATGGAATATCCCTGCCAGTTCGCTGAGGCATATTTGACGGAGACCCCCTCCATCTTATACACAATGAAAATGTTTAATGTCACTGGTTCAACTACCATAAAACTTATCCGTGTACCGGGGAATTTTTATTAAACAAATAACAAACAAATTAGTATGCAAAACTCAGAATTCTCATTTAATACAGCAATATTATTATCGTTCCTGAACGCGTGGGACTACACAAATTAACTAAATAGTAAATAACAAAAAACTTCTGCCTTGAGTCATATGATACACATGTAAGATACAATACGCATACCTTTGTGACACATGCAACCTGTTAAGTATGTGTGTACTCACAAGTCTTTACATAATCACAACAACACTAGTAGTACCTTTAACTCTTGCTTGAAACCAGCCCACCATAAAATTGTCTCTGGTTCACCAATGACAGCATTTGTCAACATACTCTATGTTGGGACTTCTTTTTAGACTTGTCGTTGCTCATAGGAATATGTACGTATGATTTTGTGCTCATCACACTGTTTGGACGTTGTGTTTTCATGCTTTGAGGATATTCGTGCACACGCTACTGTCATGGTTGCTGTAAGTATCAACAATGTGGCATAGCGTAGTAGTGGTAAATAGCGTAAAAGTAGTAAGCAACAGAGTAATAATGCACTCAGCCGAGATATAGATGGACTGTGACCTGTGTTCAGGACATTCAATGAAATATGAATCCTTTGAATCCCAGATATCGACACTGCCTTACTGCCACATATTCTGCATTCCCGATAAAGTCCAAGTTTAAAGGGGAGATTTGCTGGAAAGTCCAAGTTTAAAGGGAAGATTTGCTGGAAAGTTCAAGTTTAAAGGGGAGATTTGCTGGAAAGTCCAAGTTTAAAGGGGAGATTTGCTGGAAAGTGCCTGCTCAGGATCCCGCTATAATTCCGTACGTATATGATACCGTAGAAACTCAGTCTAAGCATATTCTCAATGTAGTGTATGTATGAGAGCAAAATACATATCTTTTCCATAATGGGATTTCCAAGTCCATTTCTTACTTGCTTCAAATCCATGTGCGTGTTAGAGCGTACATTCGCCGTGTTCTACTACAGTACTTCACATTTCGTTTGTTCCTTTGTCCCTAATCCACCAACTAACCAACAACTCATTATTGTACGATCGGAAATAAAAAATGCCCTTCAATGTACAAACCAACAAAAAATAATTCTTCGTATTGACTTGATGAACCGTTTAAATTTTTACCTCTCTTGTGTTTGAACGGGAATATTGAGGTAACAAAATGACTTTCTGGTTTAGTTAATGCAAACCGAATTCGCCGAAATGTAAAATTGTCATGCATTCGTATTTACTTATACGCATGTCCCAGGAATATTTATATAAATAGTAAACGTGTTTCCTACCTTTCGGTTCATGTTAAGTGCTGTTTAGATATAGCCAGCTTCAGAAGTTTAATGGCACATCTCTATCTTTTCCTAAAAGTTATCCCGTTTTCTTTACACTTACTTTAACAAAACCGACTTTGATGCTTTTCCTGCAAAAAATGTACAGCCTAAAATCCTAGCAAATGATTGTACACGCGAATTGTATGTGTACGACTGTAAGACTACAAAATAATGATTTTGATAATGAATAATGACAATATTGTTGTTGAAGCTTACATTGTAGAATACTTTTACATTCCTGTTTGGCTTTAAATTACTTTTAAAAGATTATTTGGAACGTTGATTTTTCAGACGGTGATGAAATTGGATCTTGAAATCTCTAATTTGTGATTTTTCAGTTGTCACTAAAACATTGGAATCTTTCAACTTCAATATGCGAGGCTACCGGCAAAATGTTATCGGCGATGATAAGAATTCATCTCATTTTAATAATACTCGATCTTCAACCCTTGAGAAACACTACCTCCAACCTCAACCTCTCAACATCCCTCAATATATTTCTTCAGAAATTTGCTCAAGAACATCTTCTTCAACGTCGTAGGGATCGTCTGAAGAGTCGGGTTCCACGAGGAAAAACGGTAAAAAATTTATAAAACAAAATTAAGTACTTCGCCACCTCCCTTCTAAATATGATAACCATAAATAATCACTTTGTTTCCATCAGTCAGGTCAAGTTCGATCAGTCACTTACATACGAATTGTCGACGACCGTTGTCATTGTCGGAATACATTGCCAGAAACTTGCCGTCCACACACTTTTTCGACTTGATACTAAAGCCATTATTGTTCTTCTGTTTGCCAGTCTTGGCAAGCATGTCAATCTCGTCAAACATCTTTGTGCAGATTAAAGTCTATTGCGGAAGATCGTACTGGGGTACTGGAATAAATGGAAAGTCCTCCTCTAAGATTTTCAGAAATTCCGATGCTGTAATTGGGTGCTATTGGGATGCTGTAATTGGGATGTAATACGGATATATTTTGACGGGAATGAATTGAATCTTGCTTCATTTGCATGCATGATTTGCGTCTATTGATACTGATTGATTGATACTCATTCATGTTTTATGTATTATATTATTCTGCAAAAGTCCTGAACCCATGCCTGTGCTCATTCATCCTTGTGCTCATTCATCTTCTCCTGTGTTAAATGGATTTTTATAGAAATACCAACCCTCAAGATGAGATAGTGACAAAGGCAAAAATTCAAAGTTGACCGTTGGCTGCATTTTTATTATTACAAACAAATCCTTTGCTGGATCACCTCGCTTCACATTCACTCGCTCAAGCCTTTGAGTTGAAGCTATTGGGGATTTTAACTTGGGAATTTTTGAAACTCCGGAAATTGAATCAGTTTCGACTGTTGTATTATTTTGTAGACATTTTTTGTGCCAGAAAGATTGGGCTTGCTTCAAGTTTGAACTTAGGAGAGGACTATTTGCAGTTTTAGATTTTTTGCAAAGTTTTGAAATTACAAGTTGACACAAAAATCCTCTGTTTTAAAGACATTAAAATGGAAGCCAATTTTTTAACATGTGCAGACGCCATAACTAATGCTGATTGTCTCATCTGCCCATACCAAATTCCAAGAACCCCTCCACCAGAAAAATATTATGCGTACAACAGCTTCTTTATAGGTTTTATTTAAATATTTGGGTATGGACGTGAGGAGATTGGTCCAGACTTCCCGTGACACTTTGGAGGCAGGTACTGACAACTGGTTCGCATTCTATTCGTCAGTGAGTTTTTGGAAATGCATCATTTTCAATTTTAGTTTGTTTTTAAAACTTGCAGCTCATCAGAGACATTGGAGGAAGAGATGAGCTTTGAAGATCATACGGCGACCGAGTTCGTACCCAGCGTTTTCGAACTGATAACCACCACCACTCCGATTTCAAGCAGCACGGCTCAAAATGAGGCTGTTCCTAGTCTCCACGAAGAGTTGACAATCGACAATGGTGTCAAGCCTACGTTGGACGACGAGCTAGACCAGATTCTGAAAACAAATGAAAACGTCACCACCATCTCCACCTTCACCATCTCAACCATTCATGAGGTGGCATCTTTCAACGTGTGCTTGATTGGTGGATTGGCAACCGAAGACGAAGTGGCTCGTGTGGTATCAAAACTTTTGGAGGCTAGCATGACCACTGCGGGCAAGGGTCGAGTTAAGTGCAGTTTATGTGGAGGTGTTAAACGGGCGCAATCGAAAGATTCATCTATATGATTCATCATGTGAATGCGGAGATGATGCCGACGACGACTGTACCACAACAACAGCAAAGGCTCAACATTGTAGCATTGTTATTAATAAAATGAAAGGACCATGTGGACCCGGGCCTACCAACTTTCAAGGCGACCTTTACGAAATCAAAATGCAGCCGGATGACGGCTTTCCTATAGAAGTTTGCTACAACATGTTCTATCATCATACCATCTACACCCGACATTTTATTAGAAAATCTGACTTGCCTGAAAGTGGAATGGCAAGTCAGAAAGGCGAGTCAGAGGTTAGCTCATGCGATTGGAATGATGCGGGACTATACCCCGACGTGGTAGATGCCGACTATTGCTACAGGATGGATACTCAAAATATTACACTTGATTTACTGTTACAACCCATCAACAACATTGAGAGGTACATGGGCTACAAGGGGGATCAACGCTATCTGGCTAGAGGTCACTAGACCCCAAACGCAGATTTTAAGGATGCTGGACACAGAAAGGCAACCTATTATTTTATTAACGCTGCTCCACAATGGCAGTTTTTCAATAACGGGGAATGGCTGCAACTCGAAAGAGCTGTGCGACAAGAGCTAAGGCTGAGTAATCGAGCCGAGATGGAAGTCTTCACAGGGTCGTATGGTGTACTGCAGTTGCAAAACGACGCTTCACAATATAAAGAAACATGGCTAGGGCTTAAAAATGCATACCCTGGGACAGCCCGTCACCCCAAAACCACCCACAACTCAACCGTACCAGAAAATACCTGTGCCAAAGTAAGTTTTAGGCTTGAAATAGATTTTGTTTGCATTTTTTTACAAATTAAAAATCCGCTAATGCCATTAAACCTTCTTTTTTTTAATTTTCAGAACATTCTGGAAGTGTGTAGAGTTACCACAACCGGTATTATATCAATCCATTAATGACCCCAGACCACCACGACAACAACAACAACAACCAGAAGAATTTGACATGGACTGTATAAACGAATGTGATGTGAAGAATAAGCGAACCATTTCATGGATACCGGAACATTTGCAAAATGGGACAATTCATTGCTGCTATATTAATGTTTCTTGTCGTGAATACGCTCGTTATCAAAAATAATTACAACAACGTGACTGCTAGCTTGCGGTTTATTATTTCTGTAAAATTTTTGGTTCTACTAATCCATATTTAAATAAATATTTGCTCTAATTACTTTAATTTATGCTAATTTTTTTAGGTTGTTTGCTAGTTTGCATATTTGCATTTAGCACAATTTTAGAAAAAAATGAAGAATACAATAGATTTTGTTCTTATAAACTTGATTAGATCTAATATTATCTTATATTTCATTACTCAAGAAATTTTGGTGGAGTGCGTTAAAACCAACGGTTTTTCATATTTCCGAACTTGCATATCTATACATATGCTGATTCATACTTCTTAATTCAATCTAAATTAAAACAATACGCGAGTAATCGTCAATCGTCATTTTTGTTGGTTTAGAAAAATAAGCCGACAGCATAATCATTTTGAGCGACACAGTAGTACAGTGTGGACTACGCTGGTAGTAAGTCTGGGGTTTCCTCCTGTTCTCTCAATAAATTTAGTTCGATGTATTCATTTCAATTTACAATTCGTAACAAAGGAGATTCACAATATGGTCCACAGTGACATCCATGAACTCGAGGAACGTCTCCTTGGAAACAGTGAAGAAGGGATAGGTGGTTTGTGCCAACAAAATCTGGAGAGATTTTGCTCCTTTAAACACCACCGCCCTACCACAACCACCACCACTCCTCATCCTCCCACATTTTCTCAGCAGCCTCGCCTTCAACTCCCCCGATACCTCCACCATCCTCCCAAAGAAGGCACACTCCAGCCAAACAAATACCACCACAAACAGTGCGACTAGAGAGAATATGAGTATGAGCACGTATTCCCCATTTTCCAGAAACTTTCCCAAATCCCGAACCAAGACGTACCAGCTGAGAACCGCCAGTCCATGCATGATGGCAATATGGAGGGCAATTATCGGAGTGCCAATTAGCTCGTTGAGGCTCGTGCAGAGGAGCTGCTTGGCTCGGTAGATCCACTGGAGCTCCGAGTAGTCCAGCACCCCGAGGGACTCGGTTACAAAGAGATCCGTCCTGGCAACTCGCCTCCGTGGCATCAGGGCGGACACCCAGACCACCGAGGACACATTGACGAGCAGCGCCAGCAGTATCATGACGACAAAGTTGTTGACGAGGCAGAAGGCGGACGCTCCGTAGAGCCATGCAATGAGGAGCATCATGGGAGACGACGGGGTCACCTCCAGCTCCAGAATGCTTGAGAGCACGAAGTTGGCGACGTCAATGGGCTGGAACATGAAGAGCATGACGAGGAATGGGATTCCAGCAGTGATGAATGCGAGGAGGAAAAGGATGTCATACTTGGCAGATTTGGTCTTCATTGTTTGGGTCAGCATTTGAGAGCGTCCCTTTTCTCGAAAGAAATCTGTGAAAAAAGCAATTAATTAATTATGAATTTTTTCAACAATTTATTTCATTAATTTCACTAGTCAACTAACCTTTAAGTTTGTCATCGAGTTGAAAGATGGCGTCAAACAATTTGCAAACCCTTCCCCTCGACTCGTCCCCCATCATCATGGGAGAAATGAGGAGGTCCAGTATTATCGCAATTGTGATTGAAGCAGTTAGGCAGATAAGCACGTCTCCGTACTCCCCGTGATTGCCATGATGATATTGATGATGATAATCCGTGGCAGCTTCATCCTTCAACTCCCACTCACCCGAGAAAACGTGAAGGTAGATGACATAGGTGAAGAGGGGAACGAGGCTGATCCCTCCGCAAAAGTCGGTATTCCAGCTCCAGTAGAGGAGGTGGTGGCTGACGACCGCCTTGTCTTGCTGGAGATTCCAGTGAATGGAGCACATCCCGTTGTACGGCATCACCGACAGTCGAACCTTCACCAGTCTTTTCATCAACTCGGTCAGCATTTTTGGTGGTTTTATTTTTAGTTTTGCTAAAAACAATGGCGTGAGCAGAAGGCTAGGGGAGCGCAAACTAACAATAAGTGCAGAATGTGCAGAAGAATGCCAAAAAATATAAAGTAAAGGCGAATGCTGAATTTTTTTTCAATTTCAATTTGCTTTCATTTATATAATCACTTTATTATTCTGCGATAAATTGATTCGGTGTCATGAGAAAAATTTGTACAGTTTTGAGCTTTCCTGTAATACGAATTTGGGCGACGCAAAAAATTGTCATATTCAGACTAAACTGAAACTTGACTATATTCCTGAGACTTGATTCGATTATTAAAGGAAAACCAATTTTTGCTTTCGCAAATTGAAAAAGTAAATGACATGGCATGAGCCTCTGTGGATAGCGCCTATAGCTATGTGGTAGTGGTAGTGGAAAATATGGTATGGTACAACAGATATTGTAAAAAGGACTGCGGTATTGAATAAATGGAGTGGAGTAGAATCAATAATAAATATACTGGGTATGATATCATATCATACTTATCATATCAATTACACAAGTTTGTATAACAAACTAGATCTTTCATGAAAAAATGTCAAATGTAATTATAATCAATCCACCCGTGTTATAATACTCATGCAATTTGTAACATTTATATATTGAAACTGTTTGATTCTATATAAAGCAATATTAGTGGGGTGGTGGTGGTGGTGCAGTGTGGGTTGCTCATAATAATACTAAATATTACATAATAATTTGGCTCATTAATTATTATATAAGATAAACTGAATGAAATCATAATATCTGATTCTGATTTCGGATTGCAAATTCCTGATTTTCCCCACAAATATAATGCATTCGATTACGATACACAAAAAATATTAACAATATGGTATGTTTTTTGTTGGAAGTAAATAACTCATGAAAAAACATATATTTATTATTATTCCAGCTTCTATCCAAAAAAGTGTATTTATTGCTAGGATAACGAATCCATTCAAGGCAACATAATTATTTCACTGGCATAATAAACAAGGGCTCAAGTCGAAACTAATAAGTCAAGTGAAATTATGATGACCTATGGCCTACATGACCTTCAAACTCAAGCTCTCACCTCCTTTGAGTGAGCTATATATAACTAAAACTACCTAATTAACATTATCCGGGTTTCATCATTATCATTATCCATCATCATTTTATCTACGCCTTCGAGACGAGCAAGCAGTCAATTATCTTTTGCGTCGTGAAATGCTGAAACACCACAGGGGTCAACTTTTCAATAAAGTTGGTGCTCCCAAACTGCACTTTCACCACGGGCATGGACCTCACCACCCGCCGCATCTCTCGCCACTTGGACCTGCTATACGTTGTCTTGCTGGAGGAGTCCCCCGTGGACAACAGTTTTATGCACTTGTTGGAGTTGTGGTGGACATCCGCGCACAGGCCAAAGACGAGGGAGACGCCGACCACGCCCTCAATCCCGGCCAGGACCAGGAACATTTTGACCGAGATGTCTATCCCGTAGTCGGTCTTGCCGAGGATGAGCACGGACGGGATGATCTGGCAACACATGGTCTCAATGAGGACGATGACGATCAAGGTGGAGACCAGGCGACGGAACACTTCGCAGAGCATTTGGATTTCTCGATAGAGGATCACTCCCTTGAGGAACGTGGATTCCGTTTGAAATTTCCTGATTACAAAAAATTCCATGAAAATGATAAATTCAATTTTAAAAAAATGTGCTTGTCACCTTATTCCTGTCAGAATTGCCGACGAGAGCCCCATACAGCCAGCAATCGTCTGCGCCACCAGCAGACACCACAATTTGACAATCACCTGCCACAACAGCAAGTTGAAAACGAATGCGAGCAACTTTTCAAAAATGACCAGCTCCAGCCCAAACAACCCAACTGTGACTAGCTTCAACCCGGCAAATAGTATCCGAAAGGGGGAGCATGCCCACAGGTCCATGGGCAGATTGGGGAGGATGGCTGCGCCCACGGCCGCCACCGGCGAGATCATTTGTCCAATCGCGAGCCGGCTCACCGTGCAGGTCAGCTCGGCTAACTTAATGACCGCTCGTGACTTCATGGAAGTCTTCCACGCGGCCTCTCCCGGATCCTCCCACATCCCCTTTTCGATCCTCAAATAATGAGCCTCAAAGTCGGCCATCCCGTTGTTGAAATTGAGAATGATTTGGGGCTCCCGGTAGACGTGTTGGGAAAAGTAGGCGGTGGTGAATATCCCGCCGGCGATGAAAAAGGCGACCGCCGCTGAGCCCACGTTCATCGGGATCCCGGACTTGGACTGGAGGTAGGAGTAAAGGATGTCGAAGTAGGAGGCAAAGGCGGCAATCCCGGTCATGATGAAGTAGCGGAGAAAGAGGGGTCGGTTGATGAGGAACAGGCCGGATTTCTCGTCCCAGCTGCACGGGCGACCGATGAGCTTCCGGAGGTAGAAGGAGGTGAGGTTCACCTCCTTGATTAGTTTTGTTTCGGTAATCATTCCAGAAGAAGGCTAAAAAAGCAAATCGACTTTTTTATTCCTTTTTTGTTAATTACTCTTTCAGCCTACGCGACCACCGACATGGTCCGAAACGGGGAATGAAATGAGGAGGAAAATGGCCTAGTGGGAATATGACTTCAATATTATTTAGGTACACGTTTTTCGTACGTATTCCCTCTCCCCTCCTTTCTGTCTCACTTCAATAGATAAAACTTTCTGCGCTCAAAATAATACATTTTTCATCAAACACTCCGCATAACTCTGTATACATGGCCAAATTCCTGTTGATAATTTCAGTACAACTACAGCGTGACATACTTACTTATATATATCCAATAGGCAATATTTTCCTGTCTCGTAAACAATGTCAATCTTTCTCTCGGTACGTGTACTTGCAAAACACAAAAGCACAAAATAAATAAAATCCAACTCGACTCGAGAACAAATGTCCGAGTGATCATATCGTATGCAATCAATCTTTTTGTTATCTCATGCTGACATCCCAAAAGGCGGATTCACGGGGAACGGAACGCCAAAAAAATATAAAAGCGAGAGAGAG
>JAANSN010000397.1:0-61669 GCA_036850665.1 Dicranocentrus wangi | reverse complement strand
CTGTCTGTTCAAGCCATAACTTTGATGTCCTTTGATCGATTTTTACCAAACTTGGTGTGGACATTCCTCAGGGGTCAAGGAAGCTCTGGGTGCAATTTGACCTCAATCGGGTCACGGGGGTCATACATGTGCCACATGCATTTTAAATGGCAAATTCTTTTTATTGCATAAATCGATCAACTAGACGTCACAGATACCCTGGGTTGAGTTTGACGTCAATAGGGTCATGGGGGTTGGGGTGGGGGTCATACATGTGCCACATGCATTTTTAATGGCAAATTTTTTTATTGCTTAAATCAATAAATTAGAGGTCCCAGATGACCTGCGTTGGGTTTGACCCCAATCAGGTTATGGGGCTCAGGATGGGGGTAAAAAATGTGTCTCATGCTTTTTAAATGGGAAAATATTTTTATTGCATAAATCAACTGTGGACCTTGAGAGAACCCCACCATACCATGGTCATTAATTAAAGACGCTGAGATTGGCGTCATGTATATTGCGTCTATACTAACGTCTTGTATGGCGTCTTAATGACGTCTTCTCAATCGTCTGTAATGGCGTCTCTAAAGGCGTATATATATACTTCTTGTACGTCGTTCAGCTTCGTAATTTCCATCATGTTTTAACATGACTAGTTATTAATACCTTTCTTTTTGTTCGCTTTTGTTTGATCCTTTTTGTTAGCTGGTGGTCGTAAAACCCCAATCATGTGTACTGTAACGTGCCGTGTGGGATCCCCTCTTGCCATCGTCCTCTCTGCAAGACGGATATAAAAGGATCGTCGCTCTCCTGATGACAAGCCTGACATGGCGTCCTCCGGTCTACCACCGTAAAATGAGGGCGAGCGAGGAACACATTCAATGGAAGCTTCGGCTGAGTCTCCTTCGTTATCTGTTTAAAAGCAGCAATTAAATTTGACTTAATGCTCTCTCTTCCCTTCAAAGCAAAGCTCTCTAGCACTGACTCACTCACTCTCTTTGTGAGAATAAAAAGTGCAAGTAAAAATACGCCAAGCGGAAATCATCGACGATGGGTAATAATAACAGTAATAATAATTGTGAGAGGAAGCAGCCCACAACACAAACCTTTTGGATCAAACGGTTTGGACGGTTGAAGATGATGTCGCAGCAGCTCCACATCGCCGTTGTGACACACCGTATACAAAGACTGTCCCATTAAATCCAACTGAGAGTGTCCTAAAAGTTTCTCCACTGTGTCTGACACGTAAACAATCTTTCCCGACGACGTTACGATCAGCATAAAACCCTCCATTGTATCCAGTAAAACGGACGAGAGCTGAGACTCCAGTCCGGAGGGAGCATATTTGGTTGGACTCTCCTTCTTCTGATTTTGTTTCAAACCTGCAAACATTCATTCATACCATCAGAAATGTCGTTGTAGAGGTGGACTTGAATGGGAGTGTCACTAAACAATCAAAATCCGTTTCTTCTTACTTAAGTGAATACGAAGGAAATTAGCTGACAGTCGTAGAACAGACGTTTTATCCATTCGTTTAGTTGCCATTGCCACAATTGGTACGAGTGTGGACAGCTCTGAGATATACATGTTGAGTTTGTCCCGTCGCATCTTCTCCGCAAGGTTCCGCATGAGTCGACTCGAACTGTAAAAATTTCAAATCAAACAAAAAAGAAACTGATTAATACAGGTGTTACAATGATGGTGGTAGTAACCGAGCGGATGCGGATTGTCTATTTCATTAATTAACTGTCTAGCGGCTAGCGATTCTGCGGACCAGCCCCTTCGAAGTTGGGAGGCGGCGGCTGCTAGAATCACTCTGGTTTTCTTTTACTCTTCTCCAAAATAAAGAACGCAATTTCTACTGTATTTTACTAAATTTGTACGCGCTATACCTATTATTAAAAAAAATCGCATGATTCAACAATTCACTGTTACTGCGCGAGTTGTTGTCGGTGTGCCTTAACCCATAATTTCACGCTATACTTGAAATTATTACACTTGTTATACATGTTCCTAATTATCATTACTTCGGTGCTTTTACAACCCCATAAATACCTATCCCAAACCAAAAGAAAAAATGCATTTCTTGATGCTGTATCCCATCCATCGTGCAATGATAGTTGAGAGAATGCCAGATTGAGCACACTAATCTAAATCCGAATCAAGAAGAAACTTCACTCACATTTCACATTACATTAGATGGGAGGATAAGTAACAAGAATAATAATGCAATATAATATAAGAAACGGGTATTTAAACCTCAAAAAGTCAAAAACCCTTGCACCCCACAAAATGAAAGTTTTTGCAACTTGTAACAACAACTCATCAAAAACATGCAATTCACCAGAAAAAAAATTTGCTAGGATACACAAGCGACCTATGACCGCGTTAAAGTACTCGTTTTTTTCTTCAGCCTTTCAATTAATATGCATCCCAATTAATACAATTGATGTTTTTTTTACATTTTAATTGCAAAACATGAAAAGAAGAAAAAAATCACACAATTCGGTGAAATATATTATTGATACGTTAGCTTCTTAAAAACAGATGTAATAACTTGTAATTGGATTATAAGAAGCAATCTTTTTATTAAAAGTACATTTTCTTGCAGCGTTGCATGAAGTAGTAGTAGCATAACATCATCATCATCAGTCTTATTGACTAGCCACACATCATATATTTTAAATTGCTCACTCTGCTGAGCAAACACTCATCATCAGATCACAGGAGCACCGAGCTTGGCATTTTCCACTCCTCTCCTTTGTTTTCTCTCCCAACGGATCAACGAATCGACAATCTTAACAATATTATATCATTCTTATGTGCTCAGTGATTCAGCAGCAGACGTAAGTAAGGAGAAAAAAATAACATTAAAAATTCGGAGTGAAACCGATAATCTCGTCGCTGATGAACTTTCCTGATGGATGATGAATATGATGATGTATTGCCCCAAGGGAAAAAATGTATCCTTTAGCGTAACAATATATGTATTTTATTATATTTTTTTTTTGAAGAATCGCAGTCGTAGAGTATAAACATGCAACTGTCTGGCTGGTCGCGTTTAGAAAAGAGGAAAAAACTTTTTGTGTTAAAAAAAATCCATCACGCCAAGGGAATCCATCCATTCACAATAGTTTGTATAAAGAAACAAGTATTAAAAAAGTCATTTCAAAACCGCCATTCACACATCACGAATGACGTCATCATCAGCATGTTTCTTTCTGGTATTCCGGTACAGTGATCCGAACGAACACGCATTTTTATTATTTACCGTTTCCGTGCCATAGGAAAAAAGGCAAAAGATTTCAAGAATTTTTGTTCGAGCTGACAAATTCTCGTCCATCTCGTTACCATTTAAAAGTATGAACCTATAGGACTCCTCCTGCTCTACCTATCTATCTATGACCCCACCACCACCAAAGGAATAGCAAGAATAAGGGCCCTGCTTGGAATAAATTCCTTTTTTCTTTGAGAAGCATGAAATAAGTAAAACCATTGTCGATGCCTCGCAACAGTGCGGAAACTGTGTGAACAGAGCCAGAGAAGGAGCGAAAGACCTTGAGCAAAATCAATCGGGAAAAAGTCATGTAAATTACTCAAGCAAGAGTACAGTAGTAGAACAATCACAACACAACAATACTAACAACAACGCGCTTTATCATCAGACAGGGATACAGCAAACAGCAGCACTAGTGGAATCCGTTGTTGGTGGACATGCAATCATTATGATAGACATGAATAGTACAAACTGACAATGAGAAACAATAGAGGATACCTAATCCTGTTGCTGCTGTACAAATAGTAATATATTACTGCTACTACCTTTGCTGTATGATGATGACTGACCATTTGTCGCTCCAACTTGTCGGCAATAGTTTTTAAAAGCAAAAAGCAATAAATAAAGAACGCGATATATAGGGGATTAAAGGGGGCCCCCTAAAGCATTAGCTTACTATTAGCTGCGAGCAATATCACTTATATCAGTTGTCCGTTCTCATTTAATTGGAGGTAATAATGAAATCCATCCATCTAGACAATAGGCGCATTAATGTATCAGGTGCACTTTATCATTTCAAATTGCCAACAGGCTCAGGCTCATAGAAGAGATAAATGCTCACTAGCTCCATTTGCAATTTATCACACACATCATGTCTATTAAATGCTTATGCTTTTGTTAGTGGTTTGTGTATACCTGGCTCAAGTTACTGAGCTGTCATATTACATTAATACGTTTCATTCACTCATTGCATGCATGGGTATACCAAGTAAGTTTGTGCCTATTGCCTTTGTACGAAGAAGATCGTTATCAGGCTTTGGCTTCTTGAAGCCTCTTTTGTGCCACTTTAATCTGCAAAGTTGATTAAGTGATGATGACTTGCGAATGCAATTTGATAAAGTCACTGATGTTGGCTCGCTGTGCGCTGCAATGACTTCAACTTGACTTCCGAACCTTCCACTTGATTAAATCTTGAACTTTTCAGTCAGGACACACCTGTACAGCTTCTTCGCATTTTACAACATCATTAAGGTCGTCGTAGTAGTCGTGGAACTTTTGTCGTATAGAAATGGCCATCATCATAATGTGGAAAGAAAACACAATTTACCTTTACCAACCACACAAAATTCGCAAGTCTGTCTGTCGAGTACATCTGGTGGAATTAACTTTTTGGAATGGGAAGCAAATCACATATTGTGTCCCACACCAATCCAGCATCATCATCATCACATCCAAATGAAGTAGTAGAGTTTCAAACTTACAAGGTCGGAAAGTTGTATGGAGTAGTGGGGAATATAATGGAACAATAATATGCCTGTTCCCATTACACACCTTTCCAAACGGCATGGAAATATGAACGGACTATATGCAATATATTATATCTCTCTCTCGCCATATCTGTCTGTACTCTGTACCTGACCTCTTCCCATGTTCCAAGTTTTTCACTTAATCATAATGATTACCAGGCAGCAACCCAGCTCATTTCGCACTTTCCAAAATGTAATGTGAATTTCAATTGTTTATTAGGACCAATAAAAAAAAAAGTTTTGCTTCCCTATTGGCGAGGAGCGGACGAAAAGTATGATTAGGACTTTCCTATGTAAATAAGTATATTCTAGCGTTGCGTTGTATAACATTTTTTTGCCAACTTCCTGTCCTTCTCATCACTTCCCATACTCAACTCTCGCCGGCTTCCTTTTACGACCCCAGTTTACGACTCGTGTAAGAAAGAAACTCAATTCCAATTTAATGTCATTCATGAAACTCTCACATGAAGAAACACCTTGTTATAGAGAGGGAACCATCATGTTATCCACAAAAAAATCGAAGGCCTTCCTGAAAAATGCTATATATATATATTATTCTCTGACTGAAATCTCTTCCATGCCGAGTTTTTTACTACTCCTCTCCGTTCCAGAAATTTCAGGGACTTGGTCCACTGCTTCAATAACATCCGTGCTAGTTTCAGATTTTTTTTCCTCATTTGCAACCTGGACATACACACGCTAATGCGCTATAAAACACATGTACGTAGTACGTACACAATATGCCAGAATCGAAGTCAGCCTCAGCCTACGTATTGTTTACGACGGTAATAACTCTCCACGCAATATTTAATGATTCAAAGATTATTATCACTTTCATGCCCCAGTAGCGCACTTCTGCCCATTATAAATCGCCAATAATATTAGGAAAAAACAATCTTTTTTTTCTTTTCACTTTGTGCAAAGTCCTCGTTTTTTGTGCACCGGTGGTGGTGGTGGTGCAGTAAAATGCACTTTGTAATCCTTCTTTCTTCTTCTTTATCCTTGTAAAAGCCCCCATTAAATAAAACTCACCACAGACGCTAGAGTTATTATTATTACTAGTTACAAACTTTACAACCATCCAAATGCATTATGCACCACCACCGCCATGAGAATTACGGATATGTATAATGGGCCGTTTTGTTCTTATTTCCAAGATATTCATGCATTTTTTTCACAGAGTTGGATTCTCTCAGATTGAGTGCCCAGAAGGAGTCTCATTGAGTGAGAAGGATTTACTCTTAAGTGTGCACAATTATAATTTACAATCATTATCCAGGAGGCTATCAGCGCAATATGAAAAATAAAGATTTATCCGATAGACTGGCTAGGTAAACTGGCAATAATAATAATAATGGTGCATTTTTCTGCATTATCATCAGGTTATAACAACCTCCTTTTGGATGGAACTGATGAACATTGTTATGCAACCTACTGTTGACAGTCACTGATTACGAATAATAATACTACCTTCATTTTTAATATGCTTTGCTGGGCCGACACTTGGTCAAGTGTGCAGTTTTTTTGCTACCTTTTCGTCCACTAATCGTCTAAAAACAATAACTATTGACCATTCCACAAAAAAAGCACGTCGTAGATATCGCACGGATTTCGCACGTTTAGTTGTTATAGCAAAATTTGCACAAGAGAAAAAAAATGCATGCAGTATAGTAATAAGTTAAATGTACTACCTACTTGATCAAAATGTTCTTATATTCAACAGAGAATCCCCTGCTGGCACCACTCGAACGCATTTCCGTTATACTTACCAATTGCATACAAGATGCAGCAGGTATATAAGTAGATATAGCTATAGAGTGCAATTCATCAAAATCAATGCAAGATTCCTTTACAATTAATTAGGCTTTTTGTAATGAAACACCTACAGCTATGCAGAGAGGATTTAGTGTTTTACCTAGGGCATAATTGTAGGGCTGACGTGTTGGATTCCCAAGTTTTCATAACTCTAACTACAATAATTTGTGCATTGGGCATCGTGTGAAGTGAAACTAGAAAAATTCACTTGTAGCAAATTGCTGCTGAGCGCAAACTAAAAGACATATAATTTAAGTTTAGTATTCAGTTGTTACCATGGCATATACAAGCAATTAACACGATGTTTATATATCGCAGCTCACACAGGCACTCAATCATTGGGCACTCTTCTTGGATGCTCCTCACATTTTAGATTTTCTTTGTTGGTGGCGGTTAATAATGATGAGTACATTAACGCGCTGAGGAGAGAATGGAAAAAGTCTAAGAAAAAATCATTTGTAAATAGATATCAATTTTTTAACAATTAAATCTGTCTAATCTGTATGTTTAAATTACAAAAACAATCCAATATTGTTCATCTTTAAATTTTTTTTCATATCGCCCCAACTTTGTTCTAAAACAATGCTTTCATCAGTAATTAAATCCATTCCACCACTTTTTTTTTTAAAAAAAAGCTTTAAAACCCTAAAATTAAAGTTTTGCTTTCTGTAGGTGTCGGCTGATTCACATATTCAAAGAATTTGCATTCCTTTGAGATGTTTGCTATTTGCTACTATTTTTCTTACAAATTATGCATTACCTATATGAATATGTACGTAAAGCGTCGGCAACTACAAGTTTTGTAGCTCCACAACAACATTTTTGTAACATCCTTCATAGACACTCTAAAATCATCATCATCACGCATCGCATCGTTTTGTGCTGCTTTAGTCTAATAAACCCATTTCTATACTTTCAGTTAACCAACATCATCATCACCACACCACTGCACTACTGCCTAGAAATAAATGATCTTGAGATTGTAATCCTCTCGTGAAAGACTCTTTTATTGTCTTCCATCCTTTTAACCATTCATTTCATGAGTTATTAAAACCTTTTCGTATATTACGAGCGCACCTAAATAAAGCCACCCTCAATCTCCTGCAACCAAACAGTGTATTAGTAAATTGACTATCAAAAATGAAAAAAAAAGTTGGATTACGGGTAGAACACAACCATCACCACGTTCACCTTTAATTAATGACTATCAGACGGGATTACGCACTGTAATTATTTGCATTTTTTTGCATTCTGTTACAGTGACCGGTAGTGCTGCTGGATGGATCTGCTAATTATTATGCCCAGAGTTGATCGTACCATATATATATTAAGAAATATTTTCTTGTTGCAAATGACAGGTTGTGTGGCCATTACGTGTAGCAAGGCAATGCCATGCCATGCCATTCCGACTGTTTACGTATGGGAAAGCACTATGTGGGAGGTAATGTGCATGGAAGAAAATGCAACGATGCAGTGAACATCATCGTCGTCGTATGAAGTAGTATAGTATTATTATTCTGCGTTTTGTTTACCACTCAGGATCATCATCAACATCATCATCATCAATGTTATCATATCAAGGAGTCCAAGTCCAAGTATATTTACATGAATCCGCAACGAGGTAACCAGCCAGACTCACATATTCACAAGGACTTAATGGATCAAGTAGGAAAATAAATATGTCAATGAGCTTTTAAACAGGCAGGGAGGAGGAGGAGGAGAGGTTGTGTATAAAATCTAGAATTCACATCATGCAACCACGACGCCTGCATATCTGCTCATGCATTCCATTTCAATAATATCACATATATATTATGTGCCATGCATGGATCTTGGTTTTCATATTGTCTAGGCTTTTCTCCACTCACTAGGTCACTCCTGCTGCTGGCGAACGAACGAACATGAAAACCGATGACGGAATACAGAAATGAAGTAATGTGAAACTGCAGAAGAAGCAAGGCCAAGCTCATCCCAGGCGTACAATGGTTTCTATTGACAAAATCGAGACGCTCTCTGGGATTTACTCGGATCTCTCGCCCTTTGATTGCAAATTAGCTTTGGCAAACACCACTCTCTGGTGGACGTGATAAAAGGATGGGATCAACGTGAACTAGCGTGAATTTCCAAAGGTCCAAAAAAAGAGCTCATTCATTCATGGACCAGGCGAGGTGACTACGGACTACGGCTCTGAAAAGAATGTGTTATCTGTCACATTTGTACCTTGTGGATCTTTCTACGAATGTGAGACGCAATCAGTTTTTTAGGAGTCTGTAGGAGCGTAACATAACTTGTTAAGACTTTTGCCAAATATTAGTATATATCATATGTCCAGCAGGAGGCTCACAATCTTCCCAGTTCAAGTTACCTACATTTTATTATTGTGTGGGACTCACCAAGAACCGCAGGGACCAATGCCCAATTTAAAAATTTACATTTAATAATAATACCAAGTAGGGCAGAGTATCAGACAAATAGTATTGAAATCAGTCAGCGTGTTGTGTTCTCTCTGACTTATCGCATGAGTCGAGGATTGTGCAAAATAGGCAAAAATGTTCATCAAATCACGCGAATGAGCATGTTTAAAAGTTTCTCTTCCAAGATATTTACCAAATATAATGCCGATTCGCCACACACACAAGTTGGCTGCGTTGTTGATAAATGTATAAAAACCAACATGACTACTAAATTGTTGCAACTTATGACAATAGGATTCTTTCTTTATTGTCAAATCATCATGCAAACCTGCTAATCTATGAAATCACAAACAAACCATATTGTTATATCCACCGAACGAACGACTAGACGACCACACCAACATATCAGCAGCATTTCAAGCAGACAATAAACGGCTGCTGCTGGAACTTATCCACAAAAATGTCAAATGCCAGTAAAATATAGCACACCACATGGAATATATAATTTTATCTGCATACCAAATTAGGAGAAATCAGGCTGTAATTTGTTTGTTTGGAATCACACTTCAACGTACATAGATACATAATACTATCCATTTGACAAATCATAGGGTAAGTTGACAATTGTCAATCGACATATTTGGCAGATGCAATAATGCTCAATGTGGAAGGCAGCCCAGGCTGGTAACCTACCTACCTGTCTGCCTCCCTGACTTCATCGCCCGTCGTCAAATCTTGAATTTTGCCCTTTTTGTGTGCAGAAATAAGCGTGCGCACGTTATTGAGTACGGAAGTCCTTTTGAATATTATCAAGGCTGCGCGTTTCAACAACTTAACCAGCTGAAAGTAATTTTAGAGAGGAGGCATTCTACTACCCAAAACAAAATCATGAGAATAATAGTAACAATATGATTGGGAATGAATGTAGGACGGCAGATTTCATGTTGGTAAATTTCTAGGCAGCTTTTGTGATAGTGGTTCTGCTGCGTCCTCGGGTTCTACATGGTGGGTGGTGGTGGTGGTGCAGATTCAAGACTGAAATGTCTCCTCGTTTCTCAACTTGCTCCGGGTTCAAATTCATTTGATTGAATCCTCGTCAAAGAATCTCGCCAAATTCCCCATTTCGTGAAAACGTATATTCTATTTCATTATTACGACGAATGTATTACGACATTTGGCCTTTTCACTGGTTACGACACCGTAGTCTCAGTATTGTCGTTGTTAAACCGGATCAAGTGTGTGTGTATGCTGCAAAAATCCGTTTTAATTTGCTAATAGTATGTTGCTTGGTCGGATTTTTTGTCATCTCCAAAGCTAGGTCTCTGTCATAATGCGATACCAATAACAATGGGACCATTCAATTGCGAGATGTTTTTATTATCTCTTAGCTTTTGATATGCCATCCTGCTTGGAGGTTCCTCACAACTCTTCCGTGGAATACAAAAGATGTTTATAATTCAACCTGTGTGTGCCATTCCATAAACCCCCTCCCTTCACATTCCCGTCGTCGTCGCCGCCGTGCCCTTTCGCAACGAACTTCATCAGTACCTACACGACGGGTTTGAACAAAAAGCCCCAGTCAGTTGTCATCCTCAAATCCTCATTACTAACTTGTACATTGCGTATCAAGAGCTTAGTAACGGGAACGGGAGTCGTTGAGCCGCTCATTTATTTCACAGTATCAAAACAGCTTCATAATATGTATGTCTCCTCCATTTCCACAAAAAACTCTCAGCGGCGTTATATGATGATGACTCGGGGATAACGGGCGGATGCTGGCTGGATGGCTAAAATCCCTTTAGACTACTGCTATTGCCTTGAATTGCTCAAATACCCTCCTGTTTTCCTAGTTGCTCCTCAAAGTGACACTAATGCAAGGGGGGAAGGAAATGTGTAGGATTGTTATTAATTTGGCAAGAGGTTGTGAGCAAGAGGAAGTAGCAAATATAGCAAATATAATCCACTTCATTTGATGCATGAGCATCTTTATAATCATGATTATATAGCAAATATAATCCATTTCATTTGATGCACGAGCATCTTCATAATCATGATGATACTCCATGACTATTTGTACCATTGTCATCATCCATCCAACAACAATTTCATCCATATTATGTCTTTTTAAGAGATGCTTTTGCTCACACAGTTGCGGCCTCAACACACAAGGCCTGCCAGGAAGGTTGTTGCATATGCCAACTGGAAAGGATACCTTTTACTCAAACAGATCGTTAGTTTTTTGGGTCGACCAATTTGCTCCATTGAAGTTGGACTAGATAAACTGCTCAAGAAGACCACATCAAAAGGATGGCAAGTAGCAACCCGTGTAAACCCTTTTCATCCGCTTAACTCACAATTAGCGTGTGATTCGCATTGTTCTAAAGGAAGGGGCTACTAATGTAGAAACAAAGACGCGTGTACAGGGACAACAGACAGAGGGGCTTTCCAAATCGACTGGAACGGCGCTTGTTTGTAAAGCTTCCACGGGGACACTTACTCACGGACCCGGACCGCGACGACGGCAAGTGTTGGACTAACGTCAGTCGTAGGTAACTAATACAAGGAAAAGCACGAGTTTTTTCTTTGATACCTACCTATATTGCCTCGACAAAAGTTTCCAGCTCTGTTCCCATGTCGCATAATAACCTCCAACCATTTCCCATATTTTCTGTTTGCATACTTTACTTGGAAAGCCCTCGAGTTCAAACTAATTGTGAGTAGGAGGGAGTAGGCAACTACTGTTTCAATCAAAATCCATCCATCCCGAGTTGCCAACTTTTACTTTTCACCTCCTTATATATACGCAGTATTTTCTAATCACAAGAGAAAATTACCCCATAATGATTGTTGTATATAAATACACATATTTATATATATATATATTTTAAATTACTCATCACAAAAATCCTTTGAAAAACTTTTTCTCAATGATTATGCCAATTTTCATGGCAGGGTTAAAAAAAATATGAGCTATCCCATCCCCTGTTTTGTCTCTCATCTCCATGAGATTTCAAAATTAAGCTTCAATTGTAATAAACCCACTCAGCCCAGCTCCCCATCCCATGCTGCTGCTGCTCATTCGGTTTATTTTTACCATTTTTTTAATACTTTTAGATTGTAACAATAAGAGGCATTGTACGTACGTAACTGGTGGATTTATATCGTTCGTGGATTGTGTAAAAACACGACAAGGATCTCTCTTCCAGGATGAATCAAAATACGAAAATGATGAACTCGTCGTCGTCCGTCGTTGTTTGTAAGTACGTAAGTACTACGGCAATAGCAGACATCATGTATATTCATGACTTTTGATGTTAAGAGGAGCTATATATATAAGTAGACAGAGAAATACTAATGATTCATGCATCATCACTTGCCGTATTGAAAAGGAAACGTATAATTTGCTAATGAGTTGTTTAGAATTTGACAAACTAGATAACATAGTGCCACTCACGTACGCAGAGTGAGTGGTAATTGAGAAAAATGGGAAATGAGAAGGGATGAATGAAGAGGTACTCCGGACGGACGGGAGAGGAGATGAGAGCTCATTAACCATATAAAATATATATATATATAACTAAAGATAAAGGCTCATCATCATCATCATCTTCACGAGTCCATTTTCCCGAGCTTTTTTTGATCACTTGTTAAACGAAAAAGTGCTCACCCGGTTTTAGCTCTTTTTCAGAAGATGAGAAGCTAATATGCTCCCCTCGTTGTTTCGAGGGTGGTTTTACACAGTAATAACAACTGTCGTGATTTTCCCTGTGGCTCGTTACATTGTATGAAGGGGGGAGAAGAAAAACTAACCAATTTGATGCCAAAGCGGTGGTGGTGGTGGTAGTAGTTATACACATTCAAGTGGGGGATTCAGCCGGAATGAAACAAATAGTATTAAAACTCCTACTCACTCACAATCAAAAGGGGAATCAATATTGTGATGTTGATGGGACAAACCAATTACAACTCCTGATGATGCGTTACAAGTTCAGAGAAGCTTCCGAGTTGTTTACTGGAAAAAAGTGCGGTGGCGTCAAATAAGTAATGTTGACCATTTTTTGTAAAATACTATGTAATGGACTGCCTGCCTGCTAGAATCCTTTCTTTACCTTTGGCCACCACGCATGAATGTCGTTTGCAGTTTGCAGTAAACATATAGGTAGTTTGCAATAATAATAAAAATATTATTCTTGAGAGTGTTGGCTTTGGCTCATGGGATTTGTTATGCATGCGAAGCAAACATAAAAACAAAAAAGTCGTCGGTGGACAACAGAACAAGAAAATACAGGCTGATGATGAGATATGTGAGCTACTAGAGAGGAAGTGCTCAGACACATTTAAGTTGCAAAAGGTGATTATTATTATTAGTGAAATTGCATTATATTACCATTAGCATACCACCACCAACCCTTTCTTGTTTACCTGATCCACTTTTTGCGTATTGGAAATACCTGGAATTGGAAACTGGGAGGAGGTGAAATTGCGTCAATAAACGCAAAAAAATGTTATTAGGAATGAAGACTCAATATTCTCTAAAACTATTCTTGTCTTTAGCCGAATTTAGCTTCCGTTAAGTGTTCCTTAATAGGACCATCATTACTTAAACGTGACTCAACGACGTCTTGGCAAATGTCAAATGTATCAGCTTTTCATAGAGATCTTTACTACTACAAATTCCAATAAAGTGTAACACGATATAGAAAGGGGACAAGAAATGACTCCGGTCACCGTCATCCAGTTTGCTCCATCCAACCACTCGGCTTTTATTCTACTTTTCACTATCGCGACAATAATTTGAGTGCAACTGCCTGCACACAAAAATGTACCCCATTTTCCCTTTACACAAGTGGATTATCCAAGTGAGAAACGGGAAAGCGAAGCAAGTGATAATATAACTCACTTTCTTAAGGCGGCAGGGCCCCTGCCTGTGAAAGCAAGTGTCAATCCAAGGGTTAATCAAATTTCATTCTTTTAACCAAGCTAAAAGGGAAAAAGCATTTCCAAGTGTTTACACGTCACCTTGCTTGTAATGGCTACAATCATCCACTTTGAAATTTGCTATAGGAATACGGATGGGATGGAGGAGAGAGGCGCTCGGAGGAGACTTTTATGAAAATTCACTTCACTCCATCCATTTTCACGGCCATATCATCCAAACATCAAAGGTAAGGGCCATGAATTCAGCGTGAGTCTTTTAATACAAACAGTGTGTCAGACATGAATTGCCAATTTGCCGATTCTCGAAAAAGTTTACACAATATGCAAGAATGAACATATATATATATATATATATAGGTATATTCTAGAGTTTAAAGAAAGCAGCTAGTCATGCACGGTCCCGGGGTGGTAGAGTGCATTTGAAATTAAATTCATTGGAGAAGGAGGCCACACTTCCTCTACAGCCTCCCTCCAGTAATTTGGGCCCACACGTTCGCGAGGCAATTTCACCTCCTTTAATCCCATCATCACATGCCAGTCTCTAATATTAAAAAACTACCTGTTTCAATGCAATTTTTTAATATCCGGGTCGGGTCGGGTGTCCCCATAATAATAAGATGTGAAAAGGCTCGCTACTTTTGTAAGTGGGGCTTTATATATTTGATTATTATTAGTCCTACGGTTGCATACTCCTTTTCCGACTAATTAACTTCTAAACTAAGCCATTCAATGCTAATAATTATTAAGGACGATGCGTTTACCCAGGAAATGGATATAACTTTCAATAGGAAAAATCATCGTTTGTGCTTCACTCGTCGTCGTAACCTACCACAAGTCTACCTAGCGTGATGTGATGTGGGAGTATAGTGCAATGCACCTATTGCAGTCCAATATGAACAGTAGTGTAGCACTTGCTATAAACGTCGTTAATAAGTATAATTATTTGCTTTCAGATGCATAATATGCGTCATGTATACATACCTTCCACTTTTTTCTCTCTCAACTGTCAACTGTCCCAATTCGGAAACGCACACGAAAGAAAGGTACTTATATTACAGCATAGAATTGTAGAATTGACAAGGTTCATAAAATTTTCAAATGTTTTCATGCCCAGCGTCGTGATAAAGTATGTAGGAACAGTACGATCGGTCGACATAACATAACTTACATAAAATAGTAATATAGTGGTGGTGGTGGGATGGGAGTATGGGAGGAATCGAATGGACAGAATTGTTTTTTTTTTGTTCACGAACATAATAATGTCGGATCAAGGCAGTTATCATGGGCTTACTGCTTTCCAATATGCCCTTCGATTCCGACTGGTGATGTATGGTACGATGGATGGGGATATTTTACCATACGTAGTGTTTACGTGCAAGTATTGAGTATTGAGCCATGTTTTTTACGAAACCAAACTCGCAAAACTACCAAACTTTTTACTGCCTGGTGACCATGCGAGTCGGAATATTTTCAAAAACTACGTCGTGACTAAAAAAAATTATATAGGTATGTTGTAAACCACATGCAGATTTTCCACTCTCAAGGACAAAACTCGCTCGCTCGGTATATTGGATTGAAGTTTTTTTTTCTTCAAACGACGCTCTTGTCATAAACAGAGACGACGCGTCATCATCATCATCATCATCTCGTATCAATATGTTTTTATATTTGAAGGTGGAAGGGTAAAAATATATTTCTTGTATTAATTTGAACGCCTTCTTGGCTTTTGATATATATACGTATGTGCCAATAGTGATAAAATGTTGGTTTGGTAACGTTATTGAAAGGATGCTGGTCAGCTAGTAGGTGACGTGCCGTTGTCGTTAGCCACTGATATGTCATGATATTTTCCTTGAAACCTCAAGTACTAATTTTAGGGGCCAATGTTATTATTATTATTATTACAGCTGGAATTTCTGAATAGGGTTTACGGGCAGGCAGGCTGTTGTACGTTTAGTAGGAATTCTTGTTAATATCCCAATCAGTAACAGTCGGACGGATGTCATTTAGTTAACATTATATATATCATGATGACACATTAAATCTGACATGGGTTATTCTATACATTTATTTCCACACTCAGCACTTTAGTGATAAAAGTTTGTGAGACGCTATGCATTCCAATCTTCTTGCTTCCGATTATTCTCTGCATAAAAAAAATCCCATTTGCATAATGCTGTGCTATGCTGCTGTGCCGTATATACCTTGAGACCTAGGAGGAGGACGATCACGAGTTGATCCACCGTCCATAAAGTCAAGTAGTTATGAAAAGTATATAAAATATTTAAAGAAACTAAAAGCCTTTCAATCATGAATCATCATCATGAGTCATTAAATACCTTTGGAACGAAGCTGCTGCTGCACTTCCACTTTGGGCAAATCCTAAACCAGGAATGCATAACAGTAATAATTTACAATACTCCAAACAGTTTAATAAGCTACTACTACACATACTTATTTTACGACAAATTGCATATATGACGGAAGATGCATCGCATTATATGAAGGCATTTTTTTGCAAGAAATTTTACTTGCGGGTCACAACGAAGCATAATGGCTGTAACACTGTAAAATGTAATTATTGATAGAAATAATGCATTATTGTCTTGCTGTCGCAGCTAAATAAGCTTGCTGCTGAGAGAAACATTTATTTTACTCGAGACGTCCCTCATCCTGCTCTATAGTCTTCAGAGTCGGACAGCAGGACATGTCGTTCGCTAGCTGTATTAATTAAGTTGGTTGCCTGCGCTGCAGTTTCTTCAGTTACCTCACAATTATATTATTGCATACTTTCCTTTCCCAGAAACAGAATTGAATGACAATGCAAATTTTCCCAATCCACTTTCAACCCCGTAATTGCGGACTTTTGACAGTCAAACGAATATTTTCTTGCAATTTCCAAAGTCATTTCCCGGTTGTGAAAAACCCAGCTGAAAATTCCACCTCCGAATATATGAGCAAACCAAACCACAAAATAATAATGATTTCCCATCTAGCTCCTCTACTTCCGACTGTTGCCTACTCCCGAAGCCGAAAATAACGCTGACAAGAAAAAAAGAAAGGTTCTCAAAACCATCATTATTACAATCATTATAGCCACAACGGGTTGAACCACGACGTCGACGACAATGAAAAATTGGCAGTATCGTTTCAAACAAAAAGAAAGAAAAACTTGCTGAGCTAGTAAGAGTATAACGGTCTAATTGTGAACGATTTTCGATCCATTCTCTCATTTTTCAGGTAACAGGTCCCCTAAACCGCACAAATTGAATTCGGTAAAATCATCAACCCAATCCACATATATCGACTAAAAAAGAACCATTAACACTTTCTTGCTCATCGCATCATCATCATCATGTAGACTAGACAGACCTCCTTTTTGTCGGAAATTTCTCCCAGGAACACGTTACACATCACATCCATTTAAACTGTTTATGAGTCGAACAACATTTGTGGTAGAGCCAAAAAATTTTTTTTTTGCATAAAACTGATCGACAATATAATCGATCTCGGATCCTTCCCAGTCGCGGCGAGATAACGCCAGGTAAAAAAAAATCTTAAAAATTAGTGGTGTCGTGGTGGTGGCATGGCATCCATACAAAACCAGCACAAAAACAAAAATGATGAAAGGTAGTGACATGCATTTATCCCAATTTACGTCATAACTAACATGTTTATAATGCGTACCGACGACGGATTTAAAGACATAAAGAAAAAAAACAGAGATTGTTTCACATTATTATTACTACCATTCAGATGCATTATGATAATAGCAATTTTGTCCAAATTTGCTGAAACAACGGGAGAGGAAGGTGGTGATTTGGGTAAACAGGCAGAGACCTGACATGACGGACTACATGCAGTGTATGCCTAGTTAAATACGTCCAACCATAAAACGTAAAACCATCAACAAAATATCAGCGTAGCGTACGCTGTAATATGAGATAGGAGGAGTGTGAAGGGCACAGTGGACAGGGTACAATTTGCAGCAGTAGCCTCGCAAAAAAAAGAAAAGATTTTTGCTACAAGCATGATTTTTACGGTAAAGGTCTTTTTTCTTCTTCTTCTGTTTTGCAAAAAAAAATGAGAAGAAAAAAACCAACAGTAAATTTATACAAAGTAGGTATGCCTATGCCTGCTACCGAAATAATACCCTTGCGGAAAAGGTTTTTGTCCTGGTTTCATAATATATAATAATGATGTGCGTTTGCGAATTGCAATAACATTCTTTTTTTTTCTTCTTCTTCTTTGCAAAAAAAGCTAGCCCTATAATGGTAGTTGTTGTACGCACCATTAAACAAACCCCAGCAGCCGAGCCGCGCGGATTGCAGTCAATAGATAGAATGAATTTTCTTCACGAAAGTTGATAGCACGGTTCAGAAAGTAGATTTTATTATGATTTTCCATATATTTAAGATTTCCTTTTTCAGTTTCAAAACTACCTCAAGCTGTAGAATATTGCTGAAGGTTTAGCCGAGAAAAATATATATTGCAAACGTGTTCACGCATGACAAAACTTTCACGGACTAACGTTATTCCTATTTTGGCCGTCAAATCTTTAAATATTATTATTACACATTTTAAGAAAACATCATAATATATCATACAAAAAGTATGGAAAAAACCCCTTTCGGATTGATACTATACGTACGTACGTATGTATGTGTATTGTGTGAATTTATATTTTAAAAGGTTCAATCATTATTTTTCCGTCCTGTGAAGCAAGTATCTTTTTCTTTTTGCTCCACGACTTGTTGGAGATGAGGGGATAAGTACACCGGATTTGGCTCATACTCTAAAACTCTGTTACCACAAGATATTACGCTCATCATATCATCATCATCATCATCATCATCCCTATTAAAAACTTTGAAGGTTTATCCCATTGTATGCCAGACTGTCATATAGTCTATATAGGTCTATAAGTATATATATAATAAGTGATATAGGTTTTTTAACCATCTTATTCTTTCCTCCTCCGAATTTATATAATATTTCACCAACAATTTCATCTTCGTTCCTAGTCAGCAGTCAACGTAATGATTAATGATAAGCGATCAACGCTCAAGTAAAAAAAAATATCTAGCGGCTTCTTCGGCTCCCCGTCATCTTCTCTGCAAAAAGATGAGGTGGATGGATGGAGCATATGAGTGTAACCGAATGAAAAAATAATAATAACAAATTCCATTTTTTCCCTCCTTTTCCCACTTGCTTGTATCACTTGAAAACATGGACGTTTCATCCAATATCATGAATCCGATCCACACGGAACATATCATAATAGGTTCACTCACTCAACATGAAAAAAAGCATCAGAAAATATTTTTTTTAAATCCTTCTCCTTTTCCTCTCATCATCTCGCTATCATCATTTTTTTTTCGAAACCTTCTTTTTAGGCAGGATTTTAATCGACGGTGGTGGTGGTGGGGAATTTATCAAACAATATCTTTGTGTATTCTTCAACACTATGCATACGCATGCCTTCCATACAAATATATATACAACAATGAGCGAGCGAACTACGTGTCTACTATAATTAGGGGTAGAGGAGAAGTTGCAAAAAAAAAACTCGAAAAGAAAAAAAAATCGCGAAACAAGGTAAGACTCCATCCACATTATTGGGCTAAAGAAATGGTATATATATATAGTGCTAGTACGTACGTACGCCGTGTGAGAATGAGAATAGGTATGCAAAAGTATTTGTTCGGCGATAAGAAACAAAGATTACGCGAGATTAAGACGTAGGTCAGTGCTCACGATTTTCAAGCCACCCTTGATTTACTGGAGTAAAGTAAAAGTTTAGGTTGTGCGCGGAGGAGGTAGTGTATCAACAAGTGCAACGCAACCATCTTTTCTAGTATTTCGTTATAATAATGTAGGGTATCGTCGTTTCGTTTCTCTCAAAAAGTCAAGACGTGGAGAAGATGATCCTACCCTACAGTCAAATATATATATACTATATATATTTTTTGAAGGAGAGGAAAACGCACATTATTCATGCTGGCGTTCTTCTTCGCTCTCGTTCCTCATCCTAGTGAATACTACTGGAATGGAGCCGCGTTTAGCTGTGTAAACAGCGGAAACAATGAAATTATTACCATTCAAGGGGTTTCTTTCTCCTTCTGTCTTTATAGAGAATAAACGCTAGGACAACATATTATATACTTTAGAATCCTATTTTGTAAAACGTTTTTCCCCTTTCTAGGTTTGAACAATGCAGAGAGAGAGAGAGAGAGAGGAGAGGGCTCATTCTTGCATCGTCATTTCAGGTGGAATCCACCACTACTCACTGACAATGAGTGTGTGTACTACAGCGGGGATACAGTAATGAGAATAATATACGTCGTGCAATTTCTTCTTCTTCTTGGTGGCTAAAAGTTTTTTTCAGCATTGAACTCTCCACAGACATCTCCTAGTCACCCCATATAGCCACAATAATTGCATGTGGTGGTGCATTGCTAGTTGCTAGCTTCAAAATACGGACACATCTCCTCAGGTTGTTTATTTATTATATTATTACGCTAAACAACACGTCAAAATAATATGCAGGCAGACGCTTTGGACTAGAGAAGAACAGAACACCAGACAGACTGCGATTTAACTGTTTATATAGAGGACTACTTATACTTTCCTACTACTTACTACTACGCTAGATTTGCAAAAAAAATGCTTCTGTTTTTTCTGCAATTGTGTGAACACCAAAAAGAATCTTTATCATCTGGTTATAAGGATTTTGCGCAACTTTAACTTTACCCTCTGAATAAAAGCTTTTTCACAACCTACCTCTACGTTTTTCTGTATTGTTTATATGAGTACATGATCTTTTTGTATTTTTTATACCGCTCTGTCTGCAAAACCAACTACAAAAGTGCATAGCAGCAATCCATCCACCACATTGCGCATTTCTTTGCTGTTGATGATGATCGTCGTTCGTGAGCACTATAGCTAGCTAACAGGTTGTTGGTTTACTTGTTTCGTCTTCGTCTCTGGCCAGTTCTCTTTCTAAGACGAAACGTAAAAAAATGAGCAAGTCAAATTTTTGTGACTGCGTTGGAATAACATGTATAGGCTCAAAATGGTTGTTGTTTCTTTTCATTATTTAGAAAAGAAGAAAAAAAAACTTGACTAACCTTACGTAATTCGTGTCTTCCTTTTTCATGAAAACCACACGGCATGGAAAAGAATTGCCTCGCCGTGTGAGTCTGCCTACCGACTACCTACCTACCTACGTGTATAATGCATGCAGGTTTTTTGAGGGGTTCTATTTAAAAGGATAGCTTCTGGTCGGTTGGAAAATTACCCTCCCTCAGCAGTCGTCGTCGTGCAATTTAACTAAAAACATATTATAAAAAGTAACCTGTTTGGCTGCCTCATTTTACCTGGACTCAAGTATTTTATGGGCATTTAGGTGTATGATATGATATGATGATGCTGTATTATGCGGGATGGAGTTTGGATGAGGTGAGAGAGGCATGTAATCTATCGGTGGTGGTAGTGGTGCTGGTGCATTGCATAATGCTTTTGTGCTATCTCTGTTCTCCTGTTTTGTTCTTTATCCTCTGCTACCAGTCTCTCTCTGATTGTGAGGAATAAATGATTATACATCAATTTATGGGCCAATTATTTACAAGTAAAGTATATAGATTATGATGGGGCCCAAGTTGCACGGGGTTTCGCAGATTGTGTGTATGGGTATGGATTTAAGTGGCAAGTGTGGAAAATTTCAGAGTGGAAAATGACAGTGAGGATGAGGAAGGCAAGGTAAAGGTGGATATTTTAGCTATAATCACATGGGATATATATATATATATGTAATGGGAATAACACAAACGGTCTGGATGAGAATGCCTACAACATGGTGATCATGATCCAGCGAGCGGAATCGATATGAGATGGATGTGGTTTGCTGAAAAAAATGCAATAAATTCGCGTATGGATGAATTGCAACTGGTTTTGTTACATGTACCTACTAGCTCGCTGCATGCATGCATGCATTCATGTACTGGAGGTTACCAATACCTAAGTTTCCTTTTGTTCAAACCTACTACACTTTTGAAAAGATTATACATAATCTACCCATACATCTATCTTCTGGAACTGTACACATCACACAGTTCTCACCTAGATCATATGATGATGATGATGATGATGATGTGATGAGTCTACCTCTCACTTTGGACAAGTTGGTTTTTAATGAAATAAATAAAAAACCCCAACTAGTTAGGTTAGGTTAGATGGCTGCCATGTTTGTACAATCTGGACAAAACAACAATTATTATTGCAAAGTTTCTTTCATTTCTCGTAATGCCTTTCAGGAGCGGCGGCAGGTTGGCAGGGTTGCAGTGCAAAACAATAACTTGAGTAAACCTGTTTCTTTCCAAAGACAAAAGCATATATAAGCTTGGTAATAATTTAACACGCTAAAGCCACAGCCACACACATCCACTTTTTTTTTACATTTTTCTACTGGGAACAAGTAATCATGATGGACAGGATTGCGAAAAACAAAGACAGGAGTATTTGGATGCATGGAGTACCTTTAGGTGATTCATGGTTGGAGTGGTCCATATAAAATACTTTTTTGAACTGCAAATGTGCGATCCGAGTAAAAGAGTTTTGTAATTTTCCTAAGAAGCTGGATGTTTTTGTCAAGTTTTATACGAAAATACTGGAAGGATCTGGTACAACAAGACAATGCGGAGTCCATGTGGTATAATGTGGACCAGGCAGATCTTCTCGTACTCTATTTGCATACATAATTAATCACTGATGAAGAAATGCACCGTGGATCAAAATAGAAAGGGAGGAAAAATATTTAAATAATTCTGATTTTAACGTGTCATTGAACCACTCGGAAAGGATTTATTGAGCATACAAAGTCGGACAATGTGTTACTCGCGCGATATTAAAGTAAAATTTGCAAATCAGTGAACTATATCTCACCAGTCTCTGGACATTAGAAATTCTCATCCCACCCCGCTTGCAACGCTTCTAACAATCAATCTACCCTAAAGGACGAATTTAATTGACCCCATTCCCCCTGGATCATATAGTCACCATGATAGCTTTGCAGGAATTTTATTTGCAAATTCCAAGTGACTTCAAATCAAACAGTTTGCAAAATAATAATGAGCAGCAAACAGTTTTAAATTATTGCGAAAATGTGGGAAGGTACACTCCACTGACATGACATATGACATAGTGAATCTGTGCGCTGACATCGAATTGATCTGATGTGTCGAAATTCTCGCATTCCATATGCATGCATCTGATATATATTTTGCGTCTCATTTTCTTTACACCCAGGTGCATGTTTTTCTTTCAACTAGTTTAAAGTTGCAATACTCGGCTCGGCTGCGCAACATGCAGAGAATTACAGATTCAGAGCAAATTCAATTTCTCCAAGAAGAGTAAAGAGTACAAAAAAAAGAAAACTTTCTATATAACCATTAGTTAGGTATTGGGATTTGTCGAAATATATCAAGGTAAGTACCTCATCATCATGTCATGTCAACACGGATTGTGCAAGCAGTGTGAATAAAGCGTACTTGAAAAGAGCAATCGTCGTCTGTCGTCTGCATAAATCAACTCCACACTCTCCACTTCAATCCCAATTTTACTTCCTGCTGGCAACAACTGGAAACTCGCGCAAGATATTCAGCTTTTTTTGGAAGCAAAGCAGAGGGAGAGCACTTTAGATATATTGCGATTTCACTTATGCTAATATAATGCTGTTTCGCGACAAGGTGGCAACTCAAGAAAATATAGCCACCTAATGTAAATCGATAAATAAAAAAATCCAAAATACACGAGACAGGAAATAGTAGAGGATAAATTTGTGAAAATACTTAAGCAATTGCCATTTCTAAAAACTCAATCAAACATGATTGAGCCTGTGAAGAATGTACATAGCTATAATATCATAGTCTAGCCTATAATTTCCCATTTCCTCGAAAAATGGAAGTTGCAGTGCAGACTTTGGTTGAGATCATGCATCGAGAAGAAACGTGAAGAATCTGATTAGATATGAATTGGTCGCAATTTGTGTTTGCGACATGCACACAACATCATCTCATATATCATGTAGTAGTATATCCAAACTTTTGGAAATCGCTCAACCGTCAATAGCGAGAAGTTCAAGCCACTTATTATTATTATTATTATTGCACACGTCAATTCACAAAAAAACATCGCGAAATTACGCTTGACTCGTTAAATACCTGTGCAAATGATTTTGGTAATGATGAACATAGACTAAACCACCATCTGCAAACCAAGACAAATCCTTCCAGCCAATCTGTATGTAAGCACCGCTACAACAATAAAACGCAGCGAAATGGACTATTAGGAGTAAAATAATTGTTATGTAATATATATGTACAACAATATGTGGCAATATAGAGGATCCATGATTGTTTCCATAATACCAAAGTCGATAATGAGGATTTTCGCACACCGCACCATGTAACACCCACATATAAGTAGATAGATACAAGGGGCGTTTCAAATATCGTTAGTCGACGACCACCTTCGTTATTATTTTCTTTGTGAGTAGCGCCAACGCTGATGTCTTAGTAGATGCAATTTGTAAGTATAGAGTCTAAATTTCTCATTTAAACAGGGAATTTGATCGGCTAAAACGCTGACATGCTTTCGCTAACTTAAAAATATGTATACATATATGCAAATATTCATGTCATAATAGTTCATATTCCTTTGACCGTTTCCTAATCATGTCATTTATCGTTAAAATTGCTTCAAACTGGAGTGCAATTAAGCTTAATTTTGCCTCTCTGGTTACACTCATCATCAACTAGACGCTTTTCGGCACAAAATAATACGTGGGCGTGTAGACAATTAATTAATTACTATCTGTCAAAAACTTTTGAAATCCTCCTCGCAGCAGCATAACATGTAGGAACGTGTGTGAATATGAAAATATCAAATCCGCAATTTGTTTTATAAGCCCATGTAATAATAACATTTGTGTGTGTGTGTGTGAAAAAGGGGAACAAAACAAAACCAGAATTTTATGACTTAACAACACATCATGTCAATTTCTCATAGCCGTTTTCCTCTTCTTCTTCTTCTTCTTCTTCATGGCCAGCACTTTTTTGCGTCTCGTTTTATATGCTCCCCCCCCCCTTCAACATGCATACCTACCTATGGCTAGTTGCGTCTATCTAGCTCGAAAATATTTACTGCCCAGCCAGCCAACATTTATTTTATTTATTTTTTTACATTTGAAATCATTTCTACCTGGCAGACAAGTCACAACAAAAAACACGCATTAATGGATAAACATTCGTATAATAATATTCATATGTCCAGTCAGTTTCCTATTGCCTGTTATATTCTACTGCTATGATGCCGACAACATTATGGTTCACACGATAACAACCGTTAGCAAGCAATTTGCTCGTCTCAAGAATTTGAGAAATTTGACATATAAACATACTTTCAGAGGAATATTTAGAGCGGCGGTGTGGTGGTTCTTCCTACTACATATACTCCTCTTTCTTCTTATACGTTTTAGCAGCCCATCGTGTGATTATTGAGAAAACAGTCAAGTTCGCACTTTTTCCCAATTCAATGTTCGCGTTACTATTATGTATTATTATGTGGCTGATATTATGATGACGACGGGATTGACGAGGACAAATGAGTGTAGCACGTACAAAGCAAATATTTCACCATAAAAGCTCAGCAATATAGATATACGCCCTAGAAATAAAGAGAAAAGACCAGGGAGAGTGCCCCAGTCGATATTGATTTTTCCGTAAGCAACCACGGAAATGGAGGATACAATACGGAAAACCCAAAGCCGGAGCCAGAGCCTCCTTGTAAACACTATGAAGAGAGTCCTTGTTTCCGCGAACACAATTGCTACAACCGAATAAAAGAGGAAATATATATATGAATAACTGAGTACAATAATGCAGAACCAGCAACCAGCCAACTCCCGTGTTTCTTTCTATACTTTCTCTACTTTTTCCCAAAAGAAATAATATTATATACTCCCCGATGATTATGGTCCCAGGGATGGGTGGTTTGTTTGAGCCTTGAGTTTGTCAGAAAAAAATAGAAGTTTGAGTTGTTGTTTAATGTTACGCAAAAAAAGTAAAAGAAAAAAAAGGGGAAATGGACATACTTTTTTTTGTAGAATTATATTATACTATTACTGTAATATGGCTGCATGTAGGTATGTACACTTTTCACGTATTGAAACATCAAAGGATGGATGGAACACCAGGGATGGCCCAGCAAATCGTTAGATATCAATAGGAATACACAAAAGGATTTTTTGGGTAAGGAGCAAGCGGGCGAAGTAGTGTGGTAAAGCTCGCTACCCGCTTCAAAGTTTTTTTCTGGCAACCTGAATGTTACACACCTGTGAACGAAATTAGCGATCTAGTCATATCCCAAACAGCACACTTGATAATGTTCGTTGGGGAAGAGAGCTTTCTCTCATCCTTTTACATATCCCATATCCTTTGTGTGCACTTGGTCACACTATCCATACAAAAACCTTTCTCCAGCAGTCTTCATATCTTCTTCCTTTCTCACAATCAAGTCAGGAGCTCTTGTTCGTTGTTCACACAGAATGAGCGAGAAAGAGAGAGAGAACAAAGAAGGCAGGCTGACATCAAAAGCAGGCTAAAGTTTTGCCAAATATATAACGTCATCATCATCATCATAAAAGGAAGTGAGCCGCGGAGATTGGGATGGTGTCGGGTGTGTTAAAAAAGGTATTAGCGAGTTCCCTAAATTATGGGTAGGCACAGCTGGGATATAAAAGGTATATATAGCCCGAACGAAACAGGAGCATAATAAGCATATTCCAGTAAATGCGCATTTACTATATTGTCAAGTGCAACCGCTACTAAATTGGAATTGGGATGCAAGAATATGTAACCTAAATAATCACTCACAATCAGTTTGAGCAAAAGCGAGAAAAAAAATTTTATATTCACGTTTCAAAAAATATATGCCTTGGCTTGGCAGGCACGGAGGCGAATCCTAAAATCTCCTTCAAAAAGGGCGAATAAAAGCATAATATTAATTGGGCCATGACTTTTCCCTCTCTCTCTCTCACACACATTTTCCACCAAAACCTCACCTCCAGCGCATTCTCGTCGTCTCGAGGACAGAACAACCATTAAAACCTTCCATCCAACGGAATTGCAATTGATTCACCTTGCGCGTTTTGCTGATACGTACGTACGTATTACGATTACGTAGCCCACTACGTAATAGCGAACGACTAAAAGGACACTGCTTCCTCCTGCTTGCTAACTATTTGAAATTATAGCCATTCGAGCTTTATGCATTAGTAGTGCATCAGATACTTGGCTATTTGACTTGGCTATTCCGAAATTTTGAAAATAAACTGTTCTACTGTAATTTTACTGAACGTAAAATTCTGAGGCTAATTTCAAATTGACTTTTATAGCAGCAGTAGTGTCGGCCCGAACATTTTACCTTCAATTGTCAAAAGCATGGAGATAGATAGGAAGGAGGAGGTAAAAAAACAAGAGTAGCATTTTAGTTTTGTAACATTACTAGTCTCCCCTCCCGTCATTTCCCTTTTCCGTCATATATAGATCTTTCATGGAAATCAATGTTTTGTGTGCTATACCTACGCTCACAACGTTGTATCACGGTGCGGCACAGTTTTTGGCAAACATATGATGATGCACACCACCAGCCAGACGGGAGAGAGGGAGGAAGAAAGCATGCTTGGGAGAAAAGAGTAAAGTAAAATGGATTTTTTTTACTTGTTTTTAGCTAGGGGGATATGGAGGAGTAGAAAGGGGAAGGGGAAGAAAAGAGTGGAGCAGGATGAAGGACTGTATTGTGTACAGTTTTTGCCAGGTGGAAAAAATGAAAGCGTCTAGTTAGTTTGCTCTCTCTCTCTCTCGTACAATGCATTTCCCAGTTGAAGGAGAGAGGACATGAGACACCAGTCAGTCAGTTTGGCTGACAATGCATCTTCCGTCTCCAGAAATCTTCTATGACTTCATCCCCAATGCATCCTCCTCCTCCTACTCCAGAGCCATTAATAAACCTCTATCAAATTACGTGCCAGGGTAATGAGCAAGCACGGATGAATAATGACAATAGCGCCTACGTGGTTTTCTGTCGGGAAATTAGTTTTTCACAGTATGTTTTTGTCGTCGCGCGGCGCGTCCTTGCCGTCTAAAACTGCTTTTCTTACAGAGTATTTCCATTTCGGAGCAAGGAAACTCATTCGTAATCTTATTTCGTTCCCATTTCGTCAATAAACAGCGCAACTTTTACCGAGAGAGAGGGAGAGAGAGAGAGAGAGAGAGAGAGATGTGACACGGAATGGAAAGCACATTTTATTTCAGTTTGTGTTGGAGGAACACTATTAGACCGTCGTCGTCGTCGAGGCATATAGTTACTTCGCTCATTCACTACTGGAGTAGTAGTAATTTATATACCACGTTAAATGGAGGATGAACACGTATTATGAGATTTGAAACATGGAGTGCTGCAAGAGGAGTCTTTCCCGGTAATGCTTTTTCCTCACAATTTCATTCTGAATCAGCTGCCTAAAAAGCTGTTTGCAATACTTGTCGACACGCTATATTGCTCCTCTCTCGCCTCCTATATTTGTTCAGTAAACTTTCCAAACAAAAAAGTAGTTTTGTTCCTTTTTCCCTTTCCAGTTGACTATATGTAGCATCCGGAGGAGTCGGGTAACTAGAGTTCATAAACTGGATATCATTGCTCCTCCGAGAAACTCATTCATTCTTAATTCTCAACACACTGTTATAATTATTTCCCCTTCCTAGAGTTGCATATTTCCTCAGATTTTCTAAGCGCAAAAACAAGACTGCCGACGAAATTAAGCTGAAACCCGAGAATCTAAGGGTGCTATAACAGGAAACTGGATTTTGACGCTGGATGCTTGTCATTTTTTTACCAACAAGATGAAAGATGACATAAAACACGAGTAGTAGTAGCCAGGGAGTCTTTACAAGTGGCAAACAAACAAGTTGCTAACAAACAAGGATACTGGATACCTCCATTATATACCACTCCTACTGCTGGGAATTGCAAAAGCAAGTTGACAAAGATCAAAATCCTATAATCCCAAATATTCTCTACCGTTATTTTAAACAGGCTTCCTTCGTCTTGTCATTTCGTTTCGTTTTCCCCGAGAAACTTGCCTGAATCCGTGTTTACCTCGCCACACTTTGGCTAATTACTTTCACATTATTGGACATTCATCCAATTTACCTTCTTCGGAGTCTAGGGAAAATCCGAGTGTAAGAATCTTTAAACGGCTCAGCTGCTCTGCTCTCGCAAAAATATTGCCCCAAGGCACAAAAAAAAATACAACTACGTAGTATAAGGGTAAGCTTGTGTGCGTCTTGGCAGGTTGCTCTCTCTATATCTGTAGTCCACCCGAGACACCGACGAGAGAGATGCTGGTTTAAAAAAAACCTTGCATTTTTATGACATCTTTGTCAATTCCATTATTTCCAGTTGAGCAATCGGGGACTTCGGAGAAAAGTCAGGGGAGCTCTGGATGTTGGCAAATTTTTCCAAAAAACTAGGGTATCTCACTCAGAAGGGAAACCAAAAAAAATGTGTTACCACAACAGCGTAGACTTGAAGCCATTTAGCAAGGGCCTGACTGATGCCTTCAGCAATACCATTAAAGATCAGAGCTTTTCGAGAGAATTCCACTTTTGGCATTTTTTAAAGATGTAATTGCATGGGGTATCCGCGAGCTCAAATGCTCTAAAATGCTCACACACATAAGTAAATTGGGACGACGGAACGGAACTCACAAAAGTTGTCTCATCTCATCTCATGGAGCAGGTACCTAAATACCATGGGGCATCCTGTGTATTTCAGAGGAACGTCATGTGTTGGTTGACACATTTCTCTAAATCGAAAGCATCAACAATATCCTCGTGCGAGCGAGAGATATGCGATGCGATCTACACAATTTTCCTCCTGGAATAAATTGACTATGAAAACAGACAGCCAGGAAACGAGACAGAATAATATTTGTAGCAACACTGGAATGTTGTTGGACGTGGGGGGGACTACATATAACTTCCGGAAGTGCATTTTAACATGGCATGATGACTGGGAACGAAACCAGAGATTTCTCTATGAATAAATGCAATATTACTTGCTTGTTAAAAAAAAATCTTTTATAGCGATTTCACTGCAGTTGTCAAGCCTCTACTCTTCTTGAGGTAGACAACGCGTAGATTTCGCGAGAAAAGCAAAATATAATGTAACTCTGGAAGTCCAGAGTTTTTCTTGCAAATGCAATACTAAATATTTATAGTAAAATTTTTTTTCAATGGTATAGAATTAACTTCAACTTTATTCGAGTCGTGTCGTGATAACGCGATGCGATGCGATGAGACATGCCTTCTTAGCCTTAGCTTGCGATACGGATCCAGCTACTTCATTACTTCAACTGTCAAAAACATACTAATGAGTTGTAATATCACTCTCCTCGTTGACGTGAGCTACTGTGAATCACATTTTGCTCACAAGAAACGTTACTACACAGACAAGTTAACAAGAAACATGTCTTTTGTGGCAATATTTCATTATCATCATCTTGTTACGCTATATTCGCTTTCAGTCTTCTGCAACAACACATTCCTACATTCCTAGTGTCAACACAACATGGATACCTATTAGCCCAAAATAAAATAAAATAACGCTCAACCTTGCTTCTTGGATGATGGAAGCAAAAAAGCTCATATGAAATCTTATTATTATTATTATAATGAGTATTCTCATATGAGTTCTCAATCTCAAGGTGTGTCACTTTCGCGGAAGAAAAGGAGCATATGCGGCAGTAGTACAAGACAAGACAAGCTTTCTCCATCCAGGAAGGAACGGAATTTCAAAGCAAGTCCTTACCACTTACTTCAACAAATGTCAATTTGGAATTTAATTAGGGAGTTAATAGCTGGGTTAAATTCTGAAAATTAACAGAGGCAATCAATGGATGCCATTTATGTTGCCAGTAGTAGTAGGTATTGGGCTAAAACTGCTACCGTCAATCGTGTTATTTTCCGAGCCTATAAATAACACCACTGCGTTCCACTTTTCGTAGTTGGTACATGACAGAAAGGAAAATTCTGCATATTTTGCACATTTCCAGGATATTGCAGAGGAATAGCTTTTGGAGGCTACTTGCATTAGAAAGCAGAGGGCAACATGTATGTATTCCCATGCTGCAAATTGTAATGTTTATAAACGACAAAAAAAATATCCAGAATTGGAAGTACCAAGAAGAGAGTTGTCTCCACTCAATTAATGTGACTGGCAGTGTTTTAGATTAAAAATTAAAAATTAAAGTTAGCAATTGTGAAAGCGCGTTCCTACACAGTGTATCAGTGTATGTGCCTGCTCCCCTTTTTAAATCCTGGAATTTCCAATTTGGTGAGGAAAAAAGACGGTATATGCGAATATATAAACTACAGCCAGGATTATTGCCTCCAGCACATAACCAACCAATTTTTTTATATAAATGCTCTAAACTAAAAAAAAACCAGAAAAATTATAGGAAAAAATAATTGCAATTGCAAAATGGATTTTACCTGACGGGTAGATGGTCGAACTCTGAGCTGTACGGGTATTCAAGGAAAAACTGGCGTTCCATCTCCATCTTGGCGGCTAATTGTATATGTATATATTCACTCTTGCGTCGTAGCAAATAAGTCAAGTATTTTCTAATATTTGGTCTAACCCCTCAATTATTTTAGCACCTAGCACACAGTTTGTTATTATCACCTCCTTTACTCCTCCTCCACCTCCCCTCCTCCTCCTCATATAAAGTCAGATAAACCTGATCCCCGAAACTCGATCATAATTCCACTGTGCAGCACTAACTGGAACCTACTACTTGTAGCGAGGAGATTGTTTATTGTTTTCAGCATCACTAAGCTCTGGAAAATAGCAATTTTGAGCGGGTGGTGGTGGTGACGAGAGACGACGACGAGCTAGGAGGATTTCGTGACTGATATTGTTTGACTTTTATAATAATAATAATAATAATAATAATAATTACAATATGTTATAGGACGACGCCTGCCTTGGAAATCAGGTTCGGGCTCAGTTCCTCTAAATATAATTCTTTTATTGTGTCGCGCAATGTCCAAGATTTCACTTTATTACAACCTGACCAAAAGGGATCTTGGAAAGAAGAGCCTCCATGATGATGTCTTGTCATAATATATATATAGTATATAATATATAGTCAGTATTCCACTTTGTAATAATTATTATTTAGTACTTTTTCAAAATTGCAAAAAAGACAAAAATGATGCTCTAGTCATTTGGCTGCGGAGGAGTTTTGTTATATATTATATACATATCAGTTTTTTCAGTAGTCTCTTTTCTTGAAAGCTTTGGTTGGGCCCATATATTATGTCCTCATGAGGTAACTAGGTTAGCAGTTTAAAGATATATTACCTACCTATGTGCATTGTTCATTTACGGCAAAAAAAGGGAAATTTTTCAAAAAGTACTTTCTCAGCCCTTGACCCTCATTTTGTCATCATTCCTAAATGTATTATTATCACTACTTATTGAATATCAAGTGATGTGTGTTTTATTTTAAAATTTATCTTCTACTGGACAAAAAATAAACTGGCCACTGGCAAGAATGAAAACGTCGTGTGTGTGTGTGTCAATGTCAACAGTTTTATTTTTTACATTAATATCACACTCGCGTGCCACTATTATTGTATAGCAGCAACTGCGTAGATTTCATGGCGCTTTCACAACGCCGTCCCTTTTCTTTCACCCTCCCAATGCTTCTTTCCAATAGCCTTTCTCCTCTGAGTGAGCTCTGCTCGCTCGCTCGACCCGTGGACGTGGAGTCGTGGAACAACAATTAAGAAGAAGCCTGATGCGACGAGTCAATCCCCGGACCCGGTACCCAAACCCAACAACTCAACATCTTTCTTATATATGTAGTCCGAGTCAGCTGTGCCGCCAGCCAAGTCAGTGTTCCCACACAAACAAAACGCGACTCTCTGTACTCTGTTGTGAGTTTGTGAGTGAGGAGATGGGATGATGATGCGAGCGAGGGGACGCCAACAATCACCAAAAAATGAAAGAAGACAAATTGCGTACAAAGTGTTCTGCAAGTTCTGCTCAGGTACACAGTAGTATAGATCACTCGGAAACCAGAAAAAAAGGTGTCCTTGATTCACTCACACCAAGAAGAAAAAACAATCCTCCTCAAATCACAAAAAAAAATAATCTTGTCGTTGTATTATTGTACTTTCCCCGACAGGCAAAAAGCAAAGACTTTTTCTTATATTCTTCTTCCTTCAGCCGGTTCTTCGAAACCCCGCTGCTTGTTGATATAATATATTTGTCTTGAGTCGTCAGTCAAGCTATATAGTTTTTTTTTGAGCTATTGATGAGCTATATAAACCCCGGCCTGGATATATTTTATAACAATAATAGCTTTCTCCCAAAGAAAACAAGTACCACACACTTCGGAGGGATAATGTTTTGCTTTAAATGATTATGTTGCTTCAAAATCAGCCAATACTTATTTAATTTCTAGTCTTGTTAGCCTTATTACACACTGCAACACTACTCTTACTCTAAGTTCTTTGCTTTAAAGAGTCTTACGAAGATGCACGTTTGTTAGCCAAAAAAAAACACTCGTTGTCGCATCTTTTTTAATGTTTGTTTGTATACGCAAAGTCACATTTTTCTTCACACAGCAGGAGCAACGCAATGGAGGATTGAAACATGAAAACTAGTCAAGATATACAACTACTTAACTATTTTTATATAATAAATAATAATAATGTTTCTCCAAAGACGCTCTGTTTTACCCTTTTTGATCTCAACTTTTAAAAGAATGTTAAAGGGATGGATATTATTATTACACACGCGGAGACGTTGAGTGAGACGTTGTTGCTTGTTGTGTGTTTGTTGTTACCCTGCTGACTCTCAGTTGTGTCGTGTGTGATTTCTTGAGGCTGCACTTTACTCTACTCTCTACTCTTCTCTCCCTCTCTGACTCTACGCAAATGTGAGAAAATTAGTGCAGAGCGTAAACTCAGGATCAGAGCGTAGTAAGTAGTAAGTAGTAGTAGTCGTAGTAGTCGTAGTAGTGGTTACTATATAGTCTCCTCGTGTGTGTGTAGTAGTGAAACGAAGAGTTAAGATGAAACGACATGTGTAATGTAAAAACCACTACTCTATATAACATACGCGTTAGCCTCCGCTCATCATCCTTTATTATTATTATTTTGCTGTAGTTTTCTATATAAGTTCTCTGTGTTGTTTTTTTTTGTTATGATTGTTTCTCTCAGACTCTTGGTGTGGTTATGTGAGTGATTTTTTCTTAAAGAATTTATTTAAAATGTATGTATTCCTTTATGTGGCTGCTTGATGCTGCTGTTCTACATGATATGATGATGTTGGGGCTCCTTGGGCTTTTTCCTGCATTTTTCAGCTGAGAAGACCACGAAAGGATATGAGGATCCACAGAAGAGGACACACCGTCGTCGTCAACGAGAAAATATAGCAGAGAGACTCTTCGATGATGATGGCTTAGAAGCTTAGAGCTTAAAGCAGAAGAGCTTTGCTTTGCTTTGCCAAAGAAAAAAAGTTCTTCGTCGTCTTCGTCTTATTCTGCTGCGGACCAAGTTTTTTAGAGCTACTATATAGAAACGGGCCACCAGCGCGTGTTAGAGTTTACTAGTTGCACGTCATCCTAGTACTAGCACTGGGTGGACAGAGTATCACCAACTTTATACAACTCTCGTCGCAGCAGAAGCAGCAGCAAGAAAACTCTACTCAAAACAGAAGAGAAGAGACCAAAAGACCACGACGACGACTCATCTCGCATACTTTGAGCCTCTAGTGATAATAATGTGGATATTAAGAGCTCTCGCTGCTCGGCTGCTAAAGAGCGGTATATTGTGTATGACAGGAGCAGCAACAAAATTGTGTGAGTGAGAAGAGAATCAGGAAAAGAAGACGGCGAGAACAACGCGATCCTGAAATGTAATGCACCAGCAGAACACACGGAACACACGGGCCCAATATCCAATAGTTCTGCTGTTCTGAGTTCTGATGTGAGACAACAAGAGAGTTAGTTGTATTAAAAAACGACGACGACGAAACTGAAGCTGATAATAAAAACCATATAGGATATTATAACACTCTCTCGCAATGCGAAGATATGGAGAATATTGTGTGCTCCCTGCACAAAACCATCATCATATGTAGTAATGGCAAAAGGAGATATTATTATGCTAACTTTGAGGAGAGGAATTTTTTTTAGCATAGGTATTTCTCACGTTTATTCCGCGGCCAGAGCAGAGCAGCAGCATTTATTATTACTACATGGAGTAAATTCCTTCTTCTATGGATGATGGAGGTAGGGCAGGCAGACAAACAGGCAAAAAGAACGATAAAAAGCGAAGGCTCTTCTCGCTCGCTCGCTCGCTCTCCTCTTGGATTTAGGATTATATAGGGTTGCTGCTGTTGCAATGCACTGCTGAAATATGCCAGGAGGAGTAGTATAATATAGCGTAATATATAAAGATGTAGTGAGTAAGTAGTGTTGTGTGTGTGGCAGGAGTTTACTGGCAAAAGTTTTTTAACAGAGGAGGAGAACCACCACCACCATCATGTATAAAAGTGGCTGAAGACAAGCTCAATGTTGTTTGTACTTGGGAAGTTGAAGTTGGTTGGGATGGGATATAGAGTAAGTAAAGAAAAAACTCCTTTTTGCGTATAGATATTATTGCCACTATTACTATTACTACTACTATGTACTGTGTGGTGGTGGTGGCATCGTGGCATGCAACTCCGTCTTTGTAGTGAATTTGAGGTGGTGAAATGGAGGCATGAATGGGATAAGCATAGTTCTCTGCTGATGGTAGTGATGGCAAATGGCAAACACAGCTGAAGAAGCCTGCCTCCCATATAACGTGGATTCGCAGTGGAATGCAGAATGCATGATATCAATGTTACTCTGGCTCTTCTGGTGTGTGTAAGGGCAGGCAATATTAGTGCAATGCATATTATTCTAGAAGAGAAGCATGCATGCGAGAGTCGCTATTAATGCTATATGGGATGGAGTATGAAATAGTTTTGAGTTGAGAATGAGTGAGTAAAAATGAGATTTTTTTCCTGTTGAATAAAGCAAGACTACTCCACTCCGCTCCGTCAGCACAGTACGAAGGTCAACTCGTAACTGCGAAACCAAGTCGAGGTAAGTAGCAAAAACCCCGATACTTTTCTATCAACTAGAGGGTCGTCGTTGTCATCGTCGTCGTCGTCTTTGTCGCGTTAGGTAAAAGGGGTAAACTGCTTACATGCTGGCTGACATGCGTCCATATAATATGCAACATTAAAGGATTATCATGTCTTATTGCTGCTACTGCTACTCCTTTTGTCCACGAAAACGCCATGGAGAGCGTCCGACATATCGGTCGAGTCGACAAACAAACAAAATAATACAGATTTGCCTACTCCTCATCATCATTGTCCAAATAACAAAAAAAAATAAAAATAATAAAAACTCATCATGTCGTAAATTGACTCTCCATAAACGCATTTGTCCATCAAACTTCTGTATCTAATCGCACACGGAATTATTACTACACAATGATCACCAATCCGAGTGAATATAGTAGCATGAGATTAGTTAGTTGCATGTTTTTGTACACGGGTATAATACTATTGCTATATTGTGTTTTGGAATTCGAAATGGACTTTTAGAGCTTTGCTAATGTGAAATGCTTTTTCGGCGTCTCTTCTGATAATTATGATTAAGATGTAGGAACGATTTGCTCGTCAACCTTGTTATTCGTCGTTAAGTAGTCATTATTATTCATTTACCCAAAAAATGTATATGTGCAGGTTGGAGTGGTTAAATTAATGACATGGTTTTTCGATATGGGGAAATGCATGCGGCGGCGGCGACGACAACGCTTTAAAGGACATAAAATGCTGGGACTAGTGGCTAGTGGGCCACTGGTACGAAAGGAGAGATCATCAAAAAAATATATATGACTGCATAATATGTGGAAAGCATTAAGCACCTAACAATAAAAGATAAATTGAAGGACGGGTTATCAATGTCAGTATAGATTCTAATACTGATGTTATAAAAACATGTTTGCTCACTTGACTACAAAACCTAAACTAGAGTCAGTAGAGTCACAAGCCCGATGATGACGAGAATGATGGTGATGATGATGATGATGATAAAAAACTAACCAGTAAGTGTAACGTAAGAACTAACGGTTTTAATTTTACAATTTTGCTGAGCAGAAATTTGGGTATTCTGCTTAGGAAAATGACAATTGAAGACATTAAGGAGGAAACGTGTGGGTAAATTGGCAAGAATGATCTAATATTACGTATAAACTCTGGTGAATTATTACCAAATATATATATAATATAAGCATCCTGGAAGAAAAACCATGTTTTCCTTGAGAAACACCTCATTTCACCCCGAATAAATTCCAACACATTTCCAACTGATATTATTATGACGTTTTGGGGTTGCTTGGTGTTTAATTTCATCACAAGCAGTAGCAGCTAACATTTCACGGTTTGATAATATATTTGTACGATCGCCGTCATTTACATAGTCTGAAATATCTGCTAACAAAGGGGAAAAACTTGACAAACTTGTTCATTTTGGATGATGTACCGCATATAGTTGTGCATATATAAATATTATTCTCAACCTTAGCATTTACTTGGCACCCTCCTATTTTTAGACGAGTTTAAATATTTTATTACTACAATATGAAATCTAAGGTTACATCTCCCTGTATTATCACATCCCGATGATCCAGACAACTCGGACAAGTTGAATGAATAGTTTTGACACAATTGAATTCGAGTGAATATAAGGTTGTATAAAAGAAGGGGCAAAAGCTAAATCCGTCGCGCCGTCGTCTTTTGGCAGATGTATAAGAAACTACTACTGTTTGTGCATGCACACCCATACATTATGCACGTGTAAAAAAAGACATGTCATCCAAATTAAGTGTGCATTAAACTGATCAATACATATATATATATATATATATATGCAGTTCCTGCCTATCCCAAAATTAATTACCAAGTTTTAATAGCATGCATAATATACATACATGGTTCGCCTGCTAAACTAAATCATAATAATATTACAGGTCCATTTCACTTCACTCCAGCAAGTTTCCCTTTGGTTGTTATTAGCCGTTTAACAAAGCAAAAATTGTTGCTGGCCTGATGATAAAGTAATGATGACGATGATGATGATGAAATGATCTGCCTTGCGTCAACATGCGCGACTCTAATGAAAACTCGGAACTCTCGGACTAGGTATAAAACACGCACGGTAAACATGTGAGCATCATCATATCATCATTCCACACACACTCACTATTCGCTATATCCACTTCCATTTAGTCATCCTGCTATAAACATGAATGGAAGGCCAGGGTATGAAATTTTACGTAAACAACTCTCGCATGAAACATGTATTTAACTCTTTCGCTCGTCCGGGGATTCACACTATATCATGGACTACGAATCGAAAAATATCATCATCATCATCATCATTTCTTTGCGAATTTTCTATTCACATGATGCTCATATAGCCGCCCGAGTTCTCATCGTTTCTCTGAAGTGTTTGGTGTTGGTACACTGAACTTTTTCATATCATATCCCAGAGCCTGCGCTAGAGGCTGTAAAATAATGGTGATGATGACAACGTAGCACAACTCGCTCACGAGACGAGGAAAAGATTTTGCAAAAATTGTAAATTTACATGGGAGGACTATGCAACACATTTTGCTAATCTTTTTGCAACTTAATTTCCACTATTGGACAACACTGATCTGGATCTGGAGACGAGCCTATGCATAATATAAGGAAGTATGTTTTCGTGTGTGATCAATCCCCGTAACGAAATCGTATATACTTAAGATGAAAAGGCAGCCAAATGAATTTTATGATTGGTTATATATGACTCGCCTCAGTCGCTTCTAAATTTGCAGTAATGAAATACAGTCTCGTCGTGTCGTCCGTCCACCAATCTATCAATATATTCATTCAGGATACCTGGTTCCAGTCCAGAGGAAGGCACCAACCTCATCCCCGTCACGCATTCAAAACCTCTGACCAATTTTAATCATTTTAACTTAAGGAAACATTGTAAGACATTACTCTTACTCGTGTACATTCTTAAATGGCCGGTCTTAATGCATTGGTGGTGAATGTAATAAGATGAAGAAAGACGGACCAGAACAGGGAATCATTACATGTTTGGCCACTCCGTTCCCCCCAAAAATCCAATGCAATGTACGTGGATTTGAATTAGCAAAAATAGATTTATTTCCACATATCATTGCCACAGAATGAAAAAAACACTTCTCACCTTGTCATCGTCGGTTTTCATGAATACTTACGTTAGGTACATGATCGTATATGTAAAAGAAAAGTGTGCATTATTGTAGAAGCATTATCCTTGCATTCATAATATGCAACCATGTGGCAATATTACCTACCTATAAAGAATCATCATATCATCATATTTTATATCCTAACGGCTTGGACATTGGACCGACGATTTTTTAGGGACAGGCAAGAAGCAACAAAACACCACATGGCTTGGCCTTTTCCCTTATGGCCACGTTTGTAAACTTTATCATCTGTTTTTTACGCTCTCCTCCTACATGACGATGATGATGATGATGATGCTGCATCACCGTTCGTTCGAGGAGGTGACGCGACGCTACGAGAAAGCTCCAGAGTGAAATGGGATTAGTGATTCCGAACGAACACCGAACGGAGCTCTCTGCCACCAACCACACAGAACACCCGATCTGCTAATCCCGCTGCTGGTGGAATAAATCTACGTACATACTCCCGTAAAGGGAGGGAGGGAGGGAATATGGAGGAGAGCGCTCTTGAAAATAGTTTAGTTGCACATGTACGTTGTTCGTTGCCTTTTCCTTCTAAAGAAATAGCTGCTGCTGCTCCCCATCATTTTATAAGAGACTCTTTCCATCTCAGCCTTACAATCCACTGCATCATCATCCTTTGTAGACTTTCATGGGACGACGGCAGTGGCAATGGCGAGAAGATTCTTTTTTGCAATAACCAGAGCCCAACAACGATTTTCCCCCCGTCGTTGTTATTAACATTCATCCCAATTCCCAACTTCGCATTTAGTTTATTGAGCTGTGTGAAGCGCAGTGGCATAGGTATATCTAGAAAGTTATACGTGTTCAATGTTTAATAGCTCTCTATACACAGCAGAATCTTCTCTTTTTTACTATTTTATCTGTATCACTCTCAATACACATGACTCATGACATTGGAATATAAAAGAAGTATGTACGAAGAGGATGCGCTTCACATGAAATGAAAAGAATGGGTTGCTGCATAAAATTGTTGTCTCCTAAATTCTTTTGCGAGGGTGAGGTGAGATTTTGGCGACAAGTGACTCGTTTTGTCGAGAGTCACTTAATATCTCGCACGCAGCCAGCCGATGTAAAAGGTCATTGCAAAAATTGTCAAGCACGTCGCTCGCTCGCTCGCTACTATTCTAATAAAAATAAAACTAATATTCCCTTTTGGAAATACTTTTTTTTTGCATTCGATTGGATGCCCAACTGGTGCGTTGAGTTGGCGCAAGTTTGCTTATGCACTAAACAGCATTTTTTGACATTCGTTTTTTTCTCAAATTTTGACTTTGTGCATACAACTTTCTTGTAGGGATAGAATAGAGCATAGTAGTTGTTTGTTGTTGAAGTTTTAGAGTTGACGACGTACAGAGTCGTCGAGAAGAGAAAAAAACCTTTGGGTCAAAATTAGCAACGGCCTGCTTGCACCAAGTGCACCACGACCACCACCATGTGATCTGATCAGTAGTCGCATACATTCTATAATATTGTATATATATATATTTGCATATATGCTTTTTCCACTCAAAGTTGGGCTGACTCAGGAAAACAACCCGTCGTCGACATCGTCGTCTTCTGGTATAAAGGATACATATATGGTAAGAAAACGTAATAAAATCCAGTAGGGGGAATTGAAGGACAAAGGACTCGTATCGATTAGTCCTACATTTTTCTTTTATGAATACATATGCATGCATCATATCATATTATGCTCCGAGACCAAAGAAACGGGGGCCCATATAGCGTACAAAAAATACAATAATATTATATCGGTCGGTCGGTCGTACTACTCGCCGAGAACTTTTTTGCTCCCCATTTCATTTTTAATCTGATAAAAAAATGAAATAATGTTGTATACCCTTGAAGCGTTTTATCCAACGACTCCTCCAAAAAAGAAATCCTTTTCAGGCATATTACCATAGAACACACACACATTGAAAATGTATGTTGTAACTTTCCATGTAAAAGCGAGAGAGAGAGCATGAGGATGCTTGGCTTTAATCCTGTAATCCCAAAAGCAAATTTACACTGCGGATACGACGACTAGACTAGACACTCCTTGATTCAACCCATCATATCATGGCTTAAAGAATATATTTTAGATTATTCGTAGGAAATTATTAATATATAGAGAGAAAAAAACTGACAAGATTAGCGCTGCGCTATTTGTTTCTCCCATCTTCATCTCTCATGCATCATGGACCTATGCTAATTTTTTATTACGCAGTTGGCTTGCATCATGATGTGAAACATTAAAAATAGCGGAAGATGATGTTGAACTTGTGTGTGGCACTGGCAAGCAACCCTCACAAAACAACCCAGAAGGCGGTGACCACCAAACAAACATTGTTGAAGACTCAGAAGAGGTTAATTTTTTGTAAAGTTTTCCTCTTATCGTCCATCTCTTTGAGCTACCATCATCAACCTCCCTCCACCATGCATACCACGCGGACTCAACCTCATCATCATAATTAATAATAACAAGACACAAAAAATAGGAAAACAGCGAGTCTTATGACGATGACGATGGTTATGTTATGGTTGCATTATAATATTCTTTTCACAGAGTGGTGAATGGAGTGCACCCACTTGTGGACGTCTAATTAATAAGTTGGACGCTTTGTGAACATTGTAACATCAACAACTCTTGACGAGTAGCTAGCTCTCTACTTAACACAGCACAGCACTGCACAGCAGCGCAGCGTCGTCGTCGTCAGCCAACTTTGCTGTCTTGTGCAGGTCATGGTATAGTTTTTTTGTATTAAACCGTTCAATCATTTTCATTGACAGTTCATATCCAAAAGGAAGAAGATACATAGTAGTGGTGCATATGCATGCCATGTATATTTTATGTACTTATATATTTCGGGTACATCGGCACACAAAGTTGTTCTCAAAGCCACTCAAACCAAAACCTGGATATGAACAATATGAAGTAAGGAACTAAATAAAAAAAAGCTGAAAATAGAAGTTGTATTATGCACGTTGGTTTGGTGCACATATGCAAACTCATTTTTAGTACCATCATCATCATCACGACGATAACACATATAGTCAGTGGTCGGTTGACTGTGGGTTGATGAAGAAAGGAGTTAAATTAAATACCAAAGTTTGCTGGACGAACAGAACTGTATTATATGGCGCAAGGCTTATCAGCAAAATGGAGAGATGGACATGAGGAGTTATGATAGCTCTTTGGAACACACGACGACGACGACATCAGTATCGGAATGGGGATAGATAAAGAAAGTACATGAAATGGAGCGTTCACTCACATTTTACCACAAGATAACATATAAGCTGTCAGCTTAGAAACAAAATTATAATAGAGGAGCAGAGAGAGAATGACAAATCCTATTTTATTTATTACAAGTATTTATTTACATATTATGTTTATGTGCAAACGGTAGAGGAGAAAGAAAGGGTGTGTATCGACGAATACAAATACTAATGTATATCCATTCTCGTCTTACTAAAGTTGTTCCTGTTCAATTTCTTTTTCTTTTTTTGTATGCACTGCTCCTTTCCTTATCAAACTTTTCATTTGGTTGGACTGTCCTGGACAAGAAGAAAAACTTTCCACAGTCAAGCAAGAGGAAAATCACGGAAAGAGGAGCCATTGCCTAGCTCAACGTGTAGTAAGAGTAACGATGAAAACCTACGGGATAGTTTGGCTTTAGCTTGGGGTAAACCAGTTCATGAAAAAATGTATCCTCCTGACAGTGTGGTTAAAGTAGTGGTTACAACTTACAACCAGATCATCATCACACCGCGACCATCCTTGTAGCATCAACAGTTGAGTGATATGATGATTCGATGACTTGATGGTGTCGTCTTGATAAATTATAAAAATATGGAGTGAAGTTGGATGGAAACAGAAGAAACATAAATATAATGTATTGATGCAGATGTACATATTCCGAGAAATTGTGGAAATGGATGAATGCGAAGAATTTGCATATATGACTTGATATTCACTACTGAGTAAATGTAGATTTACAGAGAAATACATGTATATATATTAAGGAGTTTTGATGATGATATTCTCCTGCAGTTATATACTTATATAATTTTCCTGTCCCTAGTTTCCACCTCGCTGGCTCACCTATTCCCGGACACCCTGTCATCACCCAAGCTTCCAGTGCGAAGAGAAATGTTATTTTTTACCACTTCATCAGCACTTTCCTATAATTAGTGTTCGCGATATTCTGCACGTAGGGAAGAAACTGGTTCAGTTCAGGCTGGGCATCCAGTTAGAGGAAGTTGTTTCTCATACTCAAGGAAATGCTATATACTATTTCAACTGGATTTCAGTCTCGAGCTCTCTCCTCTGTCTGATATCAAAACTTTGGAAAATCTTTTAGCGGATGATGATGGGGATGAATTTCCCACTGAATCACACTGTGTGGGAAAATCAACAAAACAAAAAGTTTTGTGTGCTTGCTATTTCACCAACAACCTCCTTTTGTATGTGTGCATAAACGGATTCGGGTCATACAAGTCGAAATTTTATCGAAAATACCCATGCATTCACAATAAATTGCATTTTTTCAATATGATATATAGCTCGATTCGATGCTGCTGAGCTGATGATTGATCGTCCCTGCATTGATGCTACGTTTCAACGTTTCACATCATTTTCATCTCTTCTTCCCAACAACCAGCAGAATGGAGGTCGGTCGACGGTGTACAAAAAAAACGTCAATGCATAATAAGGAGAGGAACAAATAAGCATCACAAAATAAAACCAGAGTGTTTATAATCCTCTTGCTTGCTTGCCACCACTCTTTCGTTTTGTACCACCACCTTCCCAAGAGGTCTTCTCACTCTTTTTAGCCAACCCCTTACATTTTCCACAAATGACTAGCCAGGTGTAGAATTTCTATGAAACTTTTCTAAATAGATGCATACTTCTGACGGCCGGCGATAGAGAAGCTGCTGCTGAAGTTTCGTGAAAAAAACTGTCCTTTTTTTATATTTTACTTGAGCTCTTCTAGCCCAACTGTAGATAATCGACTAGAGAACCTCGACGAGAGGTAATACAAAAAATACACGTCTAGTCTGTAATTACCATTTTAATACCCAAGCTAAAACCAAAGGTTAGCACTTTTAGCAGCAAAAGGGGCGTCCATTAGTATTGTGCATTGGGCATATACGGTCATACGACGTGATGATAACTCTCTCGCAACAAGAAAGAAAAACCGTGCCGTCATGTCAGTGCCGTGTGGTGTACTCACTAATGTGTAACAAACACAAAAAAAAAATTATCATATTATCATTGCACTGTTTGCATGTAAATACTTTTATGAGCTGTGTTCCCAAGACCTGTTGTACTTTTTTTTTGAGGGGGGTGGGGGTAAAGAGCAGCGAGACAACCATACAAAGTGTGTATATAATGGAACAAGAAGATTGATGCTCACAAAAAAAAACACTTGGATTTGCAGCAGGGTTCTTACTACATTGTTGTTTAGCGTAGGTCATGATTAGCCTTCACGTATTTTAGCTTGCATTGCATTGTATTGTAGTTGTAGTAGAGAGAGGGAGAGAGAGAAGTAATATGAAACCTACCTGATTAGTTATAATGCATGAGCCCCAAGTCAAAGTTTGGCATAACTTTGTGTGGCTCTCTGGCTACCTATATTATTATTACTTATATATTATGCGGTGGTGCGATGGGATGATGGGAGCATCCAAGATAAAATACTACTTTTACTACTACTGACGTGTCTTAGGTTATGTCGTCGTCGTCGCTCATGTCGTTATGTTGGTTCCGTCCGTCCGCCGCGTCCGTCCATGTGTGTAGTAATAAAGTTGAGTGGTTGGGAAATAACAAGGGTTACATACATATTTTTTTGCCTGTCATCCCATATTTATGCATAACAAGAAATTATCTGTGTGACGAGCGGAGCGCACCGTCGTCGTCGTGGGCACACACGAAGAAAAGAATGAAACACCATCATTATTCATATACAATAATGCAGCTACTATTTCAACTTTTCAAACTTCTGCGTGATACATGTAATAATACAATAGTAATATATAGCCGCAAACTCAAATTTATCATGTTGGGTAAACATTTCATTTCAACTGGCTCGATTTTTCCAGAAGCAATAATAAGCAGGAGGATCAATATCAGAAACCTTAATTTCCAGTGGCGTATTAACTCATACGTCGTCGTCGTCGTCATCATATATGCCCATTAATTCCAGTGCCTCTCCAGTAAAAAAATATTGTAGTTCTACTTTTCCTCCAAGAAAAATTAGATAATTGTAGAGATAAACCAATTTTTGTTTCGTGGGAAGCCCGATGATAATAAACGCTGATATTGTAAGAGTAAATGTATAAAGAAACTGGCAGTTTTCTTTCCTAAATTTCCTCTTTATATTTAAATGCAGTGTATTGGTTCCAATTCCCAATCTCAAACTGAGCAATATCTTTATATAACTGAAAAACTGAAGCAAGCACGCAGAAAAGCTAGAGTCATTCCTTTTGCACCCAGTCTTTAAAAATCCTGGGCTACAGAGACTCGTTCATTTCATTTTCATTCGGTAATTACACTGCAATTGCAGGTAAAGTCACGTCAATAATTTGGCGTAAAAAACAAAGCGTTACGTATGCATAAAATGTAGGAGGGTATAATACTATTATGTTTGCGTCAAGGCAAAAACCATGAAAATATCTGTCTGTCTACCTACCTATATAGGTATATGTATGCATATACCAGTGAACGTTTTATCGCTCAAAAATATTTTGGAATTATAAATTCAAACTGGTTGTGGTGGTCGTCGTCGTCGTATAATGTGTCTATAACCATGCACACCACCACACGATGATGTTCATAAACACGCAGCGAAAAGTTGTTTTCAAAACTATTTCTGATGAGAATTCCCAACCAGATTTCCCCCACCACAATCAAATCACAATATTGCAATGAGGAGAAAAACAACCAAAAACTTATTATACACAACAGCCATCTCATACCACCACTACTCAACTACTCATTTGACATTTAAAAATTCAGATACATTATGGATCTTTTTCTCGTTACGCAAATCTCCATATCCTGTTTCACCTCGTTATATATGCACAACTTTTTGCAGCAGTGTATACATCTTTCCCCATATCCCATCCTTGTGATGTACTCCTCCTGGGAGAAGCGAGGAGCTAGTAAGGAACAAAGTGCAATTTTTTTTTCTGCACATTATGCAGAAAGTCAATCATGTCGGTCGACAAAATGATGATGAGATCAAAGAATTGAAACCAGATAAACAGTGGTGCTGGTGGTGGTGATGATGATAATAACTTTTAACAACAAAAAATATCACGACGGTTTACCTGGTCCGACTTGAAAGTGCGTTACCAGTGTAACCCCATTTTGATGCGTATATAGCGGGAGCAAAATTCGTGCCAGTTGTACTATACTATAACTGTGCTACCTAGCTAATACTTATATCTCCAATTTTGTGATTTATATACGCTTTTCCAATCCAATTCCAATCCCATGTCGCAATTCGAGTCGACGACGATGACAACAACACATTAAAACGCGTGAACGCCTTTTCAACATGATGTACTTACATGCAGCAGAGACAATAAGTTATATGAAAATGGAATATTACTGGATGGATATAGTATACACGTACACAATATGTCGGGCGAAACACAAGAGGATTTGTGTTGTTTTATTTTTTGCTATCTGGATTCCTATTAAAGTTTTTTTTGTTTTGTATCGATTTTATTATGGAAACAGTTGGGATTTTCTCCCAATGACTATTTAGCATCTTTTAGTTAGTGTACATCTTTTTTCACAAGAAATATGGAGCAACTACAACTACATTGGATGAATACCACCGTATTATATTACCACTCTCGTAGGTAAAAACCCAATTCGCGTGCTTACTTGCTTACTCAGTCCTTTTACTCTTGTATTACTTGTATATTATACGGACGGGCCTGGCGATATGGCGAAAAAAACCAAGCTCACGTAACAAACATTCTATATGTACGTACGTAAGTACGTCGGTCGACTCTGATTTTGATATAAACAAACGCAAACCCCTAAAAAAAACTATATGGCGCTACGCGAAATAAAGCGCTATGCAGCGCTATGCATTTTTCTTCTTCTTCTTCAACTCTCAAAAACAACAAAAAAAACCATACACACTCACACCATATATACTCAACTATTATTACAAGTTGGGTTGGTTGCGGGTGTATTGCACAACCATATGCATTGTCACTGCCAAGGCCATTTTTAGTCGTACAAACAAACTATATCTTGATAGTACTACTATACACAGGAACCAATAACGCAATATGCAATGCAATGCAAAATAGCAATAAGCATACACGCAGCCAAGCAACCTCTACTCTCGTCGTTCGTATCTACCTAACTCTTTACATATTATTTTTTTTAGTAGCCAACTTTTTTTTGTAATATACTTTTGCACATTCATTCCGTGTCCTGTTCGCTTCGCGTCCATAATATGCCATGCCAATTGCATTGTTTGCTACATTAAGATGGAGAGCCGTCGTCGTCGACGCCGTTGTGTTGTTGGCGTGAGTTGATTACCTTTATGGAAACTACTTCCCTTACCCTCACAGATAATATGTACTAGTCTATAAGGTATTAAGGTAGTAGTAATAATGCAGAGTTGCTAGTATTTTTTGTTGGAGGGAGACGAGGTGGTGGAGAAATAGAGACGTAGTTTTATAGTATAATAATAATAATAGTATACAGGAAAAAAATCTTATGCTTTTGTTGTCCAGTGAAAATGCACAATTAGTAGCTTGCTTTTTAGTATTATTGAGCCATGTATTATTTAACAGTTTTTGGTCAAATCTAGACTCTAATGAGCCTTTCTTGCTGGAATAAAAACGGCACAATCATACAGCCCAGAGTGAAGAATGAGAATGCAACGTGTTCCATGATGATGAGTATTTAAGCCTCATGGAATGAATATAAATATATTGCAATTTTGTATACACACTTTACCCGACACGACATCAACTCATGATAAGTCTCGCAACGCAATACAATAATAATAATATTTTCACTTTTGTTGTGTTTACAGTAGTACTGAATCCCAGTTCGACGAGCAATGTCACGCTCATTCAGAACTTTCCAGATAAAAACCACTTTCCTATTTTATCTGCCTCGTGTACTCTACTATCAGGCGCAAAAACCAACGTGTGTGCAGTTTTTGCAATGTGTGGTCAGGTGTTGTGCACTTTTTTTGCAAAAAAATACGACATAATTAACACTAAACATGAGAAATATGAATAAAGGATGAGTATTACCTATATATATATATATATATATGTATTATATGATTACGTGTTTTGTGAAAAGAATAATGGTTTCCGATTCATTGGAACTGGCTTTGAAAACACTCATTAATCAGTCATGATAAAAAATTACCTTGAAAACTACAAAGTGGAAGGGAAAAGGTTTTTTTTTTCTTCTTTCTGTTGCTGCAACAGCAACACACACAGCCAAGCAAACTCTGCGTGAATAGCGGAATTGATGCAATTTTTTTTTGTAGCGGATAAAGTAATATTTTATTTATACCTTTTTTGCCTACCAGGTGTACAATGACATGACACCTGTTTCCATCGTCTTGAACTACAGCAAATGCAAAATGAGCTTTGGAAGTGGGTCAGCTTCTTCATTAATTCCTCAATGGTGACGACTGACGCTGGTGACGGATGCATGAGCATGCGTTCGAATCGGGAGAGGATGACTCGTTTCTTTAAGAACACTTTAAACTTTAAAGTAAAAAACTAGTGTTTGTTTATTTGAACACAATAACCAAGATATTATTGAACAAATGAAAGAATCCGTCAAAGTTTCATTGTATGAGCCAGAGAAAGCGATTCACGATTCAGAATAGCCAGCAGATTACTAACAACTGCGCGACGGCGGTGGCGGACTATTGAGGAGATATAAAAACTAAAAACTGACTCGTCGCTTCGGTATTCTCTCTACTCCGACGTATTAATCCTTTGTTGTCAAAAACTACTCTTGGTGCTAAATTAATAAACAATTAGTAATAAAATCCTTTTGCGCCTTTTACCACACAAGAAGTTGCATAAGCATAGCATCATATCACAAAGTACAAAGCGCATCAAAGTTAATAGCTCTTAAGACAATGCCTCGAATAAACCTTGCATGACGTTATTGTTTTTTTTGTTTGGAAAGGATGGGGCGCTCTACTACTGGGTTCTCGTAGTTCTAATCTAATTCTGTTTCGGTGGAAGTTTCCAAGCCATGATCAGCATATTATGATTATGTTTCCAAGCCCAGCGCCAGGGTTTTATCCAACTCCCAACCCAACCTCGTTTGCGGAGAGACACCCACCCTCGCGGTTCTTTTCCTGGAGTAGATAACTGGACATGAGGGTATTATTGCCGAAGAAAAAACCGAGGTCGTTATTGATCCCATAATTGTCATTAGTAATCGAAATACCATGTTGTTTTCTCTCCTGCATTATTTTATCTACCAGCAACTGTCTGATTAGGAGCGGATTGATGTTTATTATAATATGTTTATGGATGATAGGTAATAGGTACGAATATATAGTCTAGTAAGAACAAAGTCCATTTCGTGGACAGGAAAATCTCACTTTTTTTTGTTGGGCTCTGGCTGTTGTTGCTGTGTTTTGTGATGCAAATGTTGTGCTGCCGTGTGATGCGATGGTGCATGGTGGTTGGAAAAGAATACAGGTTTTTAGACTTTACCTTTAGCATCCATGTCGTGCCACCGGGTTGTTAAAAACTCTTTGTGCTTCTTCAAGGATAGCAAATAACCAGTGCGGATGGATTGTACCATTCAAAATCAAAAACATTATATTGCATACACCAAAATGGAAATGTTTGGCTAGTAAGTTCTCTGCATGTGAGATCCATTGAAAAGTCTGTTCCCGTCTCAACTATACAAAATAATGTACGAAAAGGGGATACAGATACAACAACATTACTAGTCTTAAGTGCATTTTGCATTCTCGTGCACAAATTGCATGCTAACAAGTTGTGACTATGCATGGGTTCGATCATGGGGTATTATTATTAAATGCATGAGAAAAAGGAAAACAATTTTTTTATTGCTGCAAACAGCAATTTTGCTTTTAGACGCCATAGAGTCATCCTTCCCCTGCCTGCCTACATCACGCGTCATGTTACAATAATCATCCCTGGAATCCGAAATAATAATATGATTTCTATATATCGCCAAACACAAATTTTTGCTATAATATGGAATATTATTATGATTGTGAATCCAGGAATTTTCTCCAGTCAACCTTATACACACACACGGTAATTCAATATGAAATTTTGTTTCTGGAACACTGCATCCCGGAAAAGGTAAATAGAGAGGATGAGAGATGAGTCAAAGGGAGAGAGTGCTTCCCCTTTCCGGCAAATAAAATCCACTTCAAATAAATCTCTTTCATGCACTGGTGAGCCCTTTTCGGGAATTTTCCAGTTTACAAAGCAAATTACAAATGACTTCCTCCTGGCCCATACTGAAGATAAAGAAATGGAATGGAATTCGGTGAAGCCTATGATATATTCCCCATTTACAGGCCAAAATGCTGACAGCCACAAGGCTGCTGCTCCCCCTGCTGTCCACATTTTTGACGTAGTTGCATTTTCTGACTGAGGTCTCTATTTCAAACAAAAAAAAAGAAAGAGTTTTGCTACATCTCTCTCTCTCTCTCTCTCTATGAAAAAGGACGCTTCTCTGCCAGGCTAAATGCTCACAGTTCCATGTTGACGTTGCACGTAATCAAATACTTCATTTAAGGACATGAAATGAACTCAAACACTCAGCTTCCTTGTCTAGTGATTACAACCACGTTTTGTATGTATTGCTTGTTTTGTAGGACTAGCCACACAGTCCGCATCAAACTAAAATAAAAAAAGTGCATGACATGACATGTGTGAATAAATATGGCAGAGTGAAACTGCACCATCATCACCACCACCCTTGTAACCCATATCTATTTACTTTTATTACAAAGCCCAGCATTTATATTGAGCACAGGAGAATGTAGACCACTCTCGGGGAAAGCTGTCGGCAGTGGGATAAAAAAAAATCCAGGCAAAAACTTTTAAGAGCAGCAGCAGTAGTCTTTTTCTGAGCATCCCGTGTTATTTACTGGCAATAAATAACGTCGTTTATGAGAGTGGATATGCAAGGATACAAGTGAGCAGCAGTAAATATATATAGATATATTTTTTCCCCTTCCTCTCCGCAATTGAAGGTGCTTAAATATTATCCGACCTTGAGCACTTTTCAAAACGAGTGAGCCATTCTTTTTCGCCCTAGAGATTTCCGACTGGGAAAGTGTTCTCTTTCTCTCTCTCTCTCTCTCTCTCTCCGTTTGGGTTGATTTGTTCCTTGTTTTCTACTCCCAACTGAACACACGGGAAGTCGTTTTGGACGGACATAAACTAAAGCGAAGTAATTTCGTAAAAAGGGTCAAGTCCTTTCAAATTGCTGTTTTCCCCGAATTGACGTCGTCCTACTCACATTGGATTAGTCATGCACTCGCACGTTTTTAATTTTTTTTCTTTCCGCATTTGTCAACAGGATTTAATGGGAGGTTACACTCGTTATACCGCTCTTTTATTGGATCCCGTTTAAATGGCTCTTTTACGGCTAAGTATAAAACGACATCTATCTATCTATCTCTTTACGTCAATGGACATGCAGGACGTCAGGGGGAAATGAATGGGAATAATAATAGTGGGGAAATTGTCGCTAATTAAATGACAGTCAGTTTATCTCCATTTCATGATTTGTCCTACATTTTCACCCCAAGAAGACAAGTGCTTTCTGTGAGAGAGAAGAGCACCACGCGGTGGTGGTGGTGGTGGTGGTGTAGGATGGAGGAAAGGTAAAAGCGGATTTTGCCAAATTAAGGAAACTCTACATATATATGCTATCCAAAATGCACATCTTTCGTAGAATAGAAGAAGAAGAAAAAGAAGGGAAAAAGCACAGCCTGGATATTTTCCATTTCCTTTCTGAACGAGCGAACAGCAGCACAAAGGGCTATAAAAAACCACGCGGCCTTCGGAACTCAGGAGGATGGAGCACCACACATCACATCACGTTGCACGACGGATGTGTTCATACACCTTTGCCTCTGACAATATCCTCGTCTGTGATAGTTTCCGTCCTTCAAACTTTACATGAGGCTTGGAGTAGTAACATCTCCCAAGATTGAAAGCGTTTCTCTCTGAGTACGACGACGACGGTGAGAGCAGAGCTTTGTAGATTGAATATTTGCCAACATGTTGAAATGATTTGGCTTTTACCATAAATATGCAAAATCAGTGTACCCAGGCACTCAGGCGTATGTATGAAGGAATCTCTTTTTGCTAATCTCGTTCAGCAGCACTCGAACGAACGAACGAACGAACGAAACTCTTGATGATCATATCATGCATGTAAAGGACTCGACGACTCGTCTCTGTGTGAAGCAGCATTTTAGTGCAAACTCCAAAAAGGAGATGATGACAGCGACGAGTTTCGTATTTGCTTTGCGGCTGCTATGCTAGCACAAAGTTTGCACAAATCCAAAGTGAACCAGCCCCGAGCTGGGATTGGTTTTTTTGAGCCTTCATTTCAAGTGCCCTGGGTTCCGCTCGTGTGTCTGAGTAAGTGAGTTTAATAATCAAGGGTTATGGGATCGAATCTTCTTCTGCTTCTGCAGAAGAACCAATCAACTAATAAGCTTTATCAGGTATCAGGTTTGGTTTTCTGAGAGACTCTGGGAAAGATTTTCATACGTAGGGACACTTGGTGGTTGTTGAATTTGCATTGCGTGACATGACATCCAGTTTGCATGACTGGGAGAAGGTAGGAGAGAGCTGAGCTGATACCATGTAGATAAAAATGTGGATTCAATCCCACCCATTCAGCATATAATACAGGATTGTGTAATAACACAAAATAAGTAAGAAGGATGTTATTGATGACGTCAGTTTTAGCTTCGTTCTCGGTTTTATGCCTATTTCTGCGCAATAAATTGAGCAAGATTCCTTCGTTTTCCATGTGTTACCTCCTCCTACGTGTGCTCCAATTTCATGTCGTCAATTTTCTTAAGACACAAGTCTTGGCATGTATAAGCCGCCGCCGATGAAATGATAGTTGCATTATATTGCTTGTATTTTAAAAATGGGATGTAATGGAGCGACCACATAAGAGGAGTGTACAGATTTTTAAAAGGTAAACTCATTCGGACAGACCATTTGAATGTTTTACGACATCGTTATAGGCGGCTGTTTGTAGTTCCGCTTGCCATGTTTCACGCTGATCCCCCTCCCTTTTTGAACTTTAAATGTCAGTTTTAAACGCGAGTGGTAGGAGTCGCTCAGGAGAAGAGCAAGTTACAATCCAAAGGATGCGTTCTGAACCGTGTTTGGCAATAAATTGAACAATATATAATATGTGTATGTGTGTCTTACCTTGGGGGCAAAGTCGCTGACTGCACGGGAGGATTATCTGACTGAGAGGTTGAGGACCCATCAGTATCCCCATTTTCACTTCCTGCATTACTATCCGCAGAGCCAGGTTCCGTTTTTACCACCACAAGTGGCATTCCATCGCTCTCCTGATCTCCAGAGGAAGTCGTAGGTTCTGACGGTGCGGATGCTATAGGCTCCTCGGCATCCTCGGGAATGACGCCACTCTCTTTGTCTTCACTTGCCTTACTCCCCATCCTAAAGGGTTACAACAATTTTTACTATTACGTTGTTATAGTGTATTACTACATTAAGCAGCCTCTCAACTTACACGCGACCTATATAGAACAATAAATGATTTGCAATGATTTCAACACGATCGAACATCCTTACCTAACTCCTCCTCCTCCTTTACTTTTCCGTTCCTGAGCTTTTCCACCCATTAATCGTTTTACTCGAACAACAACTCCAAGTAGCCCATCACACAAGATATACACGGGGTTCAAGGAACTTTATATATATCTGAACTTAACTTTTTTGATACGACGCTAATTCACAATCATTCTTGCCAACAAAATATTCAATCACTCTCACTGTCACCACGACGTTGACGACATGTTGATGGTTGACTTTGCTCTTCTAATTCTCCAGTTCCAGTGCTCCTTAACTAGTCCTCTATATTTTGAAATGATTATCTAGCGCAAGTTTACGAATTTCGGAACACTAGTCAATTCGAAGCTTATAACGTCTTAACTAACAAAGTTGTAATTAACAATGAAGTAGTAAGTATTTAGTTGTCTACCTACACGTACTTTAAATTACTTAGTTTACAATAAGACCTATATGCCACTCAGCTCGGTTTGCACTGTCTTATGAACACAATTATTGAGTTCATACGTATATTTGATCGGGGTTTTATTTTATTTAGCTCTTACTATATCACTGCAAAATAGTATATACTTACTTTTACGGAATTAGTGAACAAACTCTTGGATTATAACTAGGTTACCGGTTAATAGTTTTACAATAAGTTAGGCATCAATAATTTTGTTTTTTTTAACTCTGTAGGAATGACTAACAATAACTGACATCCATTAATAAATTTGCTGCACAACACGCCTTTCAAACCTTAAATATATAAATATGGACTTGTGTCCATCCAGCTCGAAAAAATGCAATTAGAGATATAATAATTCTTATATATTAGTTCTTCACTTCCACCACCGTAGGTAGTTCCAAAGGGGGTTCATCAAAGTCTGTTCCAATATATGGGGTTTTCGACAAATATATATTGTGGAACAGTGTGGTTCAACAAGTAAAATATATAATGATGACACAAATTAATAAATAGATACGTTTTAGAGTTCGAGAATAGGTAGGAATATTATGTGAATCTCTCCTTGGCAATGTCGTCGTTTTCCCTCTGAAGGCAGTTAAGTCTCGAGTTCGCACCTGTACAGTTTACCGTTACGTATTATTTGCTTTGAACACATTCGTCGTCGCAACTAATTCACAAAGGGCTTTCTTTACGTATTGGCCATAGGATTGCAAAAACAAGGGTTTCAGGGTTTCGTAGACAGGAATTCAGTTCCAGTTGCGTGTGCTCGCCTATTGCCTGCTGACCCTTTCAAAGTACATAATGTCCCACCACCTCCCCTTTCACCTTTACCGCGGGGGTAGCAACACCGCGAGCAAAATCAAGTTTATAGAGGGGGTGTCACTTGTGCCCACCTGGATTAGGTCACGTCGATAATTTTGCACTGAAATACTAGGCCTGAGAGGGATTTCAGATTCATTTTGACGACCGGTTGAGGAATTTCGACGAGGAAAATTTCCAGAAATGAGCAGAAATGTAGCCGGAGCCGACTTTAAATTTCGGTGGGCTCAATTACACCTCGGGGAAGTAAAGGGTTGCTGTTGCTGCCAATTGTCATACTTGGTGATGATGGGGAATTTACCATATTTTAAATATTGTTAACTACGAAACGCGCTACGACTGGAAATAATATTAATTTTCTTTTCTTTTCTGCTGACTGAAAACACGACGCATACGGTTGAACAACGTTATACTCTTTGTAGGTTCATTTCATGGATGGCAATCAACTTGCACGATTTTCTTCAGTCTTCTCCTTTCTAAAAAATTAAAAACCACGAAAGAGTCTTGTTTTCATGCAATTCTCAACATAAATAACAACTTTTTCCCAATATCAGCATTATTATTATTTCAGGCTTGGCATGGCATTACCTTTAAAATCAGTATGAATCCAAATACAAGCTCGTAGTTTCTAACGAAGAGTCCATCTGTGTGTTCCACTTCATCCAATCTGACTATGTACATATATATGACCGGTGGCGTTCCGCTGATCTCAAGTCTCTTGACGTAGGCGTTCCAGTTCAGTCTCAAAACTTTCCTTTATGAATCCATCCAAATTATAAATTACCAGCATTGCCTCTCTTCTTCCTCACCCCACGACGCCTGGTACTTGGTACACAGGCACAAAGACAGAATCAAAGGTAATCAAAGAAATATATATTTTTCTATATATATTTGGAAAAACGAGGTTGGAACTGTTGTTTACAACGCTAGTAGAAGTGCATTTACAAAGATTTACACAAGTTTCCCTTCTGGCACGTGACAAATGACACTGAAATAATTCTGTTTGCTGCAACCCTTTTCTCCCGTTTTATAATGACAGCGCAGATGAGTGCGGCATTTTCCACAGAAGATTTGTTGAGACCAAAACAAAAAAAAACGTTTTACTGTTCCACCAGTCTATATAATATACTACGCTCGTAACAATAATATGTTAGCTCAGTCGAGATTAATTTTTAGTCAAGCCTATTTATTATATGAGTATGGATAAATTTTAATAATAAAAGCCTACAGGTTAAAAAAAAACTCTGGCTACAATTTGGTTTTTTTTTTGCTTAGCAGTTCTAATATATCAAATAGTGTGTAGGTAAACGTATATTATTGGTATCGTTAGCACTATAATCATGCAACTACAGACCGATTTGAAATATTGTTCTTATACAGTTTTAAGTGTTGTTGAATTTCACTTCTAAGCAGCCTCCAAACTATTCGTAAATGAGTTGTTGTTTGGGTGGGTTTCTTTGCTATGACTTTCCAGTGAGGGTTTTGCATATCATCAGTGTCCAAGCATAACTCACGGGATTTGGCTTGGTATTATTTCCCCTTCGCCGAAAACAGCCACTTTCCCTTTTGCCGAAAGTGAAAAAAAAATATATATTAGGTCACTCAACAGTTCAACGGAAACATTCAACGAGGGGTTCTGTAGTTTCTTTTGTAGACGAACAGTTTTAAATCATTTGGCGTGTCACTTTCACTTTCGGTTGTGTTGTATGTAGTCTACTACTTTCTCCAACACATCATCCAGGGATTTGGCAAGGTGGCCTTCCTTTGTCTCACGCAACAACAACGCAGCGCAAAATATATTTCTTTTCATATATGCCCCTTGCAATTTTAGCATGCAAATGTGGTCTGTCTCTCTTGGGCTGTTTGTTGGGCTTCCTCCAAAAGGAAACGTAGCAACAATTATAATTAAATTGTATTAGTTGGGCGTGTCCTTGTAACTTGTACAGTTTCTAAAACATTGTTGCACAAATCAAATGAAAAGCTCTGTACGACTATTCCAGTTCCAGAGAAAAACGTCAGTCGATCATCATTCCAAAAAATAATGGGGTTTGGGATGAGTTGAAGCTTGAAAACGTTGAAATGATGTGTGATGATTTCCTTTGTTGATTTAAATTGCGTTTTTTTGCTTATTTGTTGTTTTGCAAAGTTTATACTTTTCATACAAGTTGTACACAGCTCACGCCTCATACCATTCCTTCATCATCAATCATCATTCTTTCAATAGGTGTGCGAAATGTAAAGACTTTAGCAGCTCGAAGGAGGTTGTTGAGTTGTTAGATTATTTACAAAATACTGGGATAGATTTGATAAAGAAGGAGTAATAATATAGCATGGAAAGTTGATGTCCAAAGGGATTTCACTACATTAGTTTTCACTCAAATACAATAACAACTTGGCCAGGTTCACTCCGGCCGCAGAGCACAGTATTCACAGGCTCGTCGACGTCGTCGTCGTATTCCACTTTGATGGATTCATCCTTTGTCACCAGACATTTCTACAACTTTTTCCCAAACTCGTTTTCGGACTAACTCTCCAAACTACTCACCCGTCCTCCACTTTCAAACTAGGCTCTTACTAAATAATAATAATAATAATAATCCAGCATGAAAAGGATTTCTCGGACTAAAGCTCCCATTTGGTCGGTTCAATGAAACCTAAAAAAATTTTCCTTGGTAATCAGTCAAATGACACTATTTATTTAGCACAGTGTGTGGTAACAGCACTTTGCCCACGCGAATGACACTCTACACACATTACTCCAACAATAATTATGCTGCAACCTCTGCGAACTCCAATATCTATCTCCTTTTTCGGCTTGAAATGCAAATTATTTTATCCTCTTCTCCACTTCACCATGATGAACCCAGTGCACTGCCCGATGTTAATTTCAAAGGAGAAACGATGATGCATGCTGGCTGGCTATTTCGGAATCTGCAGAAATATGATTCTCCTCATTATACTAATAACAATTACTTTTTTTTTAGTCTCTCTCTCTCTCTCTCTCTCTCTCGCTGCTCCTGTGTAGCCCAAAAAATATATAGTTTTTCTTTGAAGATTTTTGTAGACGTACACAAGTACACACACACAGGTTACATTTTATTATTGTTATTATTATTGGGCTCATCACTAGAGAGAAAAGTCAGGCAGAGGAGAGAAGTACAAGTAAAGTATACAACTTTATGTATATTTTTTTACTCTCTTGAAAACATCATCATCATCATCGTCGTCGTCGTCAACTAGCCAGCAAACAGTGTTGTATTTTCTATAGATGATGATATGATGATATTTTTCATTCCTATTACAATTTTCATAGTAACTCTTCTCTGCCTGCGCTGCTGCTGCTGTGTTGAGTTTTCAGAGAGCAAAATCCCAATATTATATTATATATATATTTTTTCGACTCGCACTAACATAATAGGTGCGTATGCGTAGTAATAAGTGCGTATGTATGCGTAAGTTCTTAAAGCATATCCTTCTAGGCTGAGAGAGAGAGAGAGAGAGAGAGAGAGAGAGAGAGCAGAGTAAATATACAGGCTACAGCAGCACACACCATTATTGTTGCAACTAACTATAACTTGTTATCTGGGTTGGATATATATAGAAGTCAACTAAAAAACGTGTGGTGGTAACAGCATCGGTCGGCAGTAGTAGTAGTAGGTAATATTATTGTGGGGGAAAATGTTACGAAGGAGTAGTTGGATGGAGTTAGTTGGGGCGATATCCTTGTATTGTGTTTCCCACTGGCTATTACATATATATATGTTCCATCGTCATCGTCATCAACATCATCATATCACCAGAGAACAATCATAGCAAAGAAGTTTTCTTCGAGTTATATATTCTAACAACTAAAGAGAAGAGAGTTCATAGTTATACAAAATAACGTTTCTTCAACATGCTCTCATTGTCAGACAACTCTGGCTTGCTCTACGCATAATACTATGCAAGGCATAATCATATCATATAATATATCCGTATGAAATATACTGTAGTCTACTTTACGCACATATCTATAGCCTAGGTGTTTCCTACACGCACTACTCAATCAGAATCCAGTTCATCCCCTGCCCCTGCCCTGTCCAAAAATCTCCCTTGCAAACCAGAACCAGAATATATATAATAATAATAAAAAAAATGTAGGAGTATTATAGATAGATAGAGAGTGTTGGTTATGTTATGTTATTGGGCTGCTGCTGCATTAAAGAGACGACACAAATATAACACCCAAACACAGACATTGTACAATGGGTTGGAAGAGGTTGCTTGGCGAGCTGCTGTTGGGTTTGGGCTGATGGAGGATTTTCTATTTCTAGGGGAAAATAGAACGGCATACACGTCAGTGGTACGCAGACACAGTTACATGGTGCGTATGAAAAGTGCGTATGTCTATGTCTGGTGTAGCATGAAAAGGATGACGACGAGCGTGGTGCTGATGATGATGGGGTGAACGCCAAGAAGGGTAAAACAAACTGAGGCACAGCGGATTTCAATGAGGAGGAGGAGAGGTTTCCCTTTTAAATGGTACATGTTGGACTTTAAGGGGCTGCTGCTGAGGTTGCCGCTAGTTTGGATTTAGAGATTGAATGCATGGAACGTCGGGCGAGAGGTCAACAATGCCAGGAATGATTTTTTAAAGGGGTTGATAACTTTTTTGTGCAGATTTAAGGATTTGAGTTTTGGATCATTTCAGTGTTTCTTTATTTTATAGGTCATTTTAAATACTTACGATTAGTAATGTGAAATCACGACGCCTGGTCATAAGAAACATGTAATATGTAGATAGAGATTGGTGATGACGACGACGGCTCTACAAGGAAATCATAAAGATTCCATCGCTACTACTCCCTCTTGAAGAAGCCTCTCTGTCTTTCACATACCAAGCAGAACGTTAGCAGTATACGCATGATTCTCTGGTGGAGTGAGTGGACTCAAGGCAAAATCTAAATCACTACCTCTTCTCTCTCTCTCTCTGCTACGCACTCCATCCGCAGCAAAAGCAGTATATAGTAACCAAGAAAAGGCAACCAAAAAAGGATTTTGAGGACGGGTGCGTCGTCGTGCGTATGATGATGATGATGATGAGCTACATGGGATATCACATCTATACCTACCTACCTCCTCACGCATTTCCCTATAGTGATACCCAAGGAGCAATAATAAAAAAATAATGCAAAAGGGGCTCTTCTGTTCATCTCATCTCTCCTTCTTCTTGGCTATAGGTAATATATTATATTATATGGTGCTCTCCGGTATGGTCTCCTTCTAACTGTGGTTGCTGCTGTTGCCAAAGGAAAAAAGGGCTATTTAAGTAAGCAGAGTTGTTGGTGGATTTCGTGGTAGCAACAGAACGAACAGCACCGCACCAAATCCCTCAAACAAGACGTACAATCCAAGCAACTCTCGTAGGGCCATCGACGTTGTGCACCAAGAATGTGTGTCATGCTTACGCACAATAACAGAAAAGAAGTAGGTATGGCAAGGCAACAACACAAGGCAAGGCAAGGCAAGTCAAGAAATAAAGAGGCTACGCGTCAACACGACACACTAAATACAAAAGTCTTAAAAAGCGCATAATATACTTTTTACATATTCGATACGCACAGCGCACAGTACGGACATATATATAGGGAAAAGTGCGTCGTCCTCCAACTCCATCCACACAGTATTTAATCCATACCACCGACATTTTAGCATGATGATGATGATGTTTAACAGAGGATCATGTATACTACATATATTATATATTATTATTGGCGTTGGACGATGAGCTTCATGTTTTGCATACAGTTACTCCTCCTCGCTCTGTCTCTCCGTGTAGGCAACTATATAAGTACAGAGTATTTGAGTATTATTATTATTTACAATCGCTAATGTTATTATTACTGTTAAAACTTACACCGCCAGTGCTTCTGCTGCTGGTTCAGGGTTTCATATCATGCTAAGAAGAAGCCACATGAACTATATAGATATTTAGCAGATATAGATATTATTATTGGTTTTTAACTGCAATGCAGAGAGCTCAATGCTCAATGTTGGTTGCTTCAATTTCAATAATAACGAGAAGACTGTAAAAGTCAAATAAATAACTTGCGTCCAAGCCGTCATAATGTGGAAAGAAATGAGATGAC
>JAANSN010000396.1:0-61779 GCA_036850665.1 Dicranocentrus wangi | reverse complement strand
TGCGCACATTGCATTGTGAAAATAAATACATATATGAACACAAACAAAGCGTGATTGTTGATTGTACTTTGCTCCTTGATTTTATAAAAATGCTTCCCGTGATCCCCCTCAACCAAATCTTATTCCCATAATATAGTACCTACTATACGTGTTGTAGTAAGCAAGTGCACATATTTTTTTACATGAGTTGCGTATTGCATACTACAAACAAACTACAACATATACTAAGAAGGAGCGTAAACTTGGATATACACTAGGACATACAAAATACGAATACGATAGGAATAGGTGTTGATAACACTATTTCTTGCGAGCCGGTCCTGCCACACAAAAGTAAAGAATATGAACGTAGTTGTTTGTTAGTACTTCTGTCTGTCTGTACAGTACACGTACAGAACAGAAGAAGTGAAGGCAGAAATGCCAGCTTGGAAAAACCATTAATGCTTGGGTGGCACTTTTAGAAAAACTTGGAAATAAACCTAGACTTGTAAAAAGAACAACAAAAATATTTGAAACGTGGCGATTTTAATTAACGTCGGCGTCTACAGCGTCGATGTTGTTTGTTACTTGGAATAACTAAGTAAGCAATCGGTTATTAGCTAACTAAAATCGAGGAGACTCAGCCATCCATCATCACATCTGCTGACATTTGACATCACACGTTTTATCGGAAGGAACTCTGTTCTGTAGTTCAGTTTGCTGGCTGTCAAACGCTTGGGAAGGCTTTTAAAATGGCAGAATATTTAGCCTCTATTTTCGGAACGGAGAAAGACAAGTAAGTATGGCGTTGGCGTTTGCTGGCGACTGCTATTATTAAAACATAAATAAATAATGCGCAATAAAAAATATTTTCATGTTTGATGTCTGACACCTATTTTTAAAAAATATTAAAAAAAAAACGTATCGTGAACCGTGATTGATAGTAGTATAGTAAGTGGGTTGCTGCCAAGAAGTTGTGGTGATTATTGTTTGATTTTTAGCCATCAGCAGTTTCAAACAGAGCATAATGTGCTTTTTTAGTCGTTTGTCATGTGCGACTTGAACTTACAATTAGATAGTTGTTAGTGAATAGTAGGGAATAGGGAGATATGATATGTGATATGATATTATATTGGTACCACCAAGTCATAATTGACCATAATTGACAACTTCAATATAACTTGATAATGTCTTCTTATGTCAGATTCCTGTTATTGTTACTAATTAATTTGGTACTTACAAGCAAAGGGCATCAATCGTTGTTAATTTTTATGAGTAAAATATTTTCCCTGATTTTGTTTTCGTTGGATGTTTTATAATTTTGGATATTTTTTTATTGAATTTGACAGGGTCAATTGTTCCTTCTACTTCAAAATTGGAGCATGCCGACACGGGGATCGATGTTCAAGAATACATAACAAGCCAACTTTCAGCCAGACCATCGTACTGCAAAATTTATACGTGAATCCCCAGAATTCAACAAAGTCTGCTGATGGTAAGATCTGAGTGAGACTTCTGACATAGATGTAATATTATTAGACATGCACTTAGCTTGTAACTTGCACTTGCATTGCACGTAACAATTTACTTAGCTTTGCTTATGATGATTATGAGTAGTAGAACTTGAGGGTTTAAAATCGCCGTCGATGGTCACTTCCAACCTATCTCATCTCATTGTATATCGTCGCCGTCATCTTCGACGCGATCTTGAACCTAAAAAGTGAAACTCGGTCCTCCCCTTTGTCATTCTTTTACCTTCTGATAGTTTACGGACAACAAATATAAATTAAAATGATCAATGTGTTATCAAGGCTTATTTGGGGGTGCTCTGATCTGATATTATAAATATTTGTTTATTGTTCTCATACTCGTCTACGTTCCAATTTAGTTTTTCAGATGAACAATGTCAGTGACGAGGAAATGCAAGAACACTATGACCAGTTTTTCGAAGACGTTTTTGTGGAATGCGAAGACAAAGTACGTAATGTTTATATATTACTCTTTATATATTGTATTTTTGTTTTTTCCAATTATACTGGTTGATTGAACAGATAATTTGTATATTCATTGAATATTGATATGTTGAAATGTTTAAATCCAGTACGGAGAAATCGAGGAAATGAATGTGTGCGATAATCTTGGCGATCACCTTGTTGGAAATGTGTACATCAAGGTAATGCAAAAAGTTATTTTAACTCAAACCCAAAATTCAAATGGTTGATAACGATATCGTAATTAACTGTATTTGCACGTTTAGTTTCGACGCGAGGAAGATGCGGAGAAAGCCGTCAACGACTTGAATAATCGTTGGTTTGGAGGTCGTCCTATTTATGCTGAATTGAGTCCCGTAACTGACTTTCGCGAAGCTTGCTGTCGTCAATATGAAGTTGGGGAATGCACACGAAGTGGATTTTGCAATTTCATGCATCTCAAGTAAGCGTTAAGATTTTTTATGAAAAATTTTACACTACCAATGTTGCATTTTGAATTGATACGGATAAAATCAAACCTTTTATCGTACAGGCCAATATCTCGTGAGCTGAGGAGATATTTGTATAGCCGAAGAAGGAAGGGTAGAAGCCGATCTCCAAGTCCATCAGCACGACGAAGGAGGTCACGTTCTCGATCTCCTGCTCCTCGTGAACGGCGTCGCCGCTCACGGTCCCGAGAACGTCATCGCAAGTAAATAGTAGAGAACGTGGAAACCAGAAAACAAAAGGATTTTTTTTTGCTTTCTAATTCTATTATGCTGTTTGTTCTTCTGATTCTGATCTTTTATAAAATAGATAGAAACACATAGAGCAATTTCGTTAATTCATCATTTAAAATTGCGGATAATTATTGTTGGTTTTTATTCCTTTACACAAGTATTGCTAATAATACTATAATACACTTTTGAAAGTTTAAACTAAACTAGGGTACGAAATAAAATTATTACACTCCTCCTGTTATTGAAAATTTTGTATACCATTTATTGAAATAAAAATTGTCTACAGTTGACAATAAGATCCATAACTCTTGGAGTCTCTTATCTTGTGCAAATCCGATCCCTTTGATCGATATCCACATCCACCCACACACGCACATCCACAATCGCAATCCACATCCACTCGACATTGCATTTAAATTTTTGATTGAGTTCCAATTTGTAAGTTCATTTCATACACTGTATTGTAAGTATTACTTTAGCATTGCCCTGCACATGTCATCTTTCTTGCGCGTAAACTGAAATGTCAGTTCCTTGCCCAAATATCATGTGAAATGTGTAGTGTTATAATATACTCGTTACTCCTACTCCACTCCTCACATTGCTCATTTGCTCACGCACGCACATTTTTATGTAAACAAGCTCTGCCGGTGGAGGTGTGTTGTGTACTACAAGGTTTTGTGCTGAAAGGAATTATCAAAATTTTGGATTTCAAATCCAGTCGATCGATATCACTTCACATTCATATGACACGCTTGAGTTAACAGTTACGGTTTGCACTACTGTTGGATTAGTATTGGATATATGTACTTAAATGAGGAGTGAATATTAGCTTTTAAATACCTCTTCTGGAACAGGAAATAGGAATTCATCATTGCTGATTGATTGTCGCTTATTGTTAACAAAGTTTAATGCCACGTTTACCGTCGTTCTACGTTGGTAGGATTGGGAAAACGAACATTGGCTGGTAAAATTAAAGTTATTATTATACATTGCACATTATTGTTTGGTTCGCATTCGCATTAGCTCGTCACTCGTCGCTATTTGTAGTTTATGCAAATAGATCCAGATTTAACTAATTAAATTAATGAAACCTTTTTCTACTGATTTTTCTGCAGGGCAGTCATTACGGTGATTGGATTGTACAGTTTCGTATTGGCGAAAAATCAAGTTGATAAGAAGCGATACGAAAACTTGAAGGCGAAGGAACGCATGCTGCAGTCTAATACCGGGACATACGAGGTTACTAGCACTAGGAATTTTACTAAAACCTAAGCTTCTCGTCGCACGGGATCCTGTCCCTTCTTCAGTCACCGGTGATCTGTTGTTAACTACTACTTAAATCTGCAAAATGGCAAAGGCAGCGGAAATGGACAAGCTTAAGTTTGTCCAAGATTTGGAAGTCGAAATGATGAGTGATATGTACAACCGACTAATGATGGTGTGCCACGAAAAGTGTATTAGCTCTAAATACACGGAACCTGATATTTCAAAGGGTGAAGCAGTTTGTCTAGACAGATGCGTTGCGAAATTCCTTGACATCCATGATCGTGTCGGACGAAAGCTAACTCAACTAACTGTTCAAGACGAGGAGATGATGAAACGTATGCAAGCCCAATGAAAAATTAGGTCTTCCAAACTACTAATATAAAAAAAACATGAATATCGCTCAGCCAAGCTGTTAGAATAATAATTGTCATTGTAGTAGCAAGTATAATGCTAGTCTTACATATTATATGACACGTATATTTCTCATCTCATAAATGTTAAATTCTAATCCGTAATCATACATTGTCTTTAAAAGGGTACACATTTATTGTATTGTATGAAGTAGTCGCTTGTTTTTTTTACTAGACTTATTAGTTAGTTATATTTAGTTTGTTACGTTACGTGCGTTTGCATGTTACGTTAAAGTTATTTGGGTTACATGCATAATATTCTCTTGTCCTGCGAAGCTACAAAAATCTGAAAATACATAGTTTAATAAACAAAGACAAACAGGTATTTACAACTAGAAAATTAGAGTGACTTCAGCATTGGCAGCGCCTTCCACATACATAATAATTTTTTTCATTTTGTTGTTGGTCTGCAGCAAGCAAACCGGTGAACGTGAACACACAACTGCGAGCTCGCTTTCATTCGAAAATCGGTTAATTCTGAATTCTAAGTCAATGACAGATTTTTGGGGTCTAATGAACTAATTTTGGTTAATTAAGTAATAATGAGCTTTTTCAGGTAACTTGTTCATGCATCCACTCCACCCTCCACCTACTAATTCCAATGTATAAATTATGCCAGAAATTAAATGATTGGAAATGGAACATAGACAATAATACGGTAAATTATCGTAATCTCGGAATCGGAATGGACGTAAATGATCAAATAATCAATAAGATCACATTCCTTCGTCCATACAATCACAATCATGGTAATTAATTAGTTAGTAGGGTATAAAATAGCTTACAAAAAAGGACAATTAAATTCTATCAAAAAAATCCCACCCATGCATGTTCACTTCTTCCTTCACTTGCGTCTGCGTCTGTCTATTTGCCTGTTTGCTGGACTGCTTGCTGGACTAGCTGGACTCACTCTCGTCCTGCCTGGTTCTTGGGACGAAGCGATACAGACAAAAAGGAAACCGCGTTAATTTGACATAGCCCACAGACACAAAATAAAAGATACATAACAAAAATGCAAATCCTGTTTCACTCGCTCTTATTTCATCCACCTCTTTCTTAATATTCCTGTCACCTGCTCTAAAAGTTGCTCTAGTTTTATTTTGCAATTAATCAATCCGTGTCTTCTTGTGGAAATTTTGTAGTCCTTCTTCTCGAGTTCCCGAAGGAAAGATGTAATGTAATGTAGATTTGCGAGAAATGAGAAAGTTGTTATAATGAAAAATGATCGTGATTCGTTCTACGCCTATTTTCTTGTAAATAATAATAATATCTAATAATACAATAGTACGACATAAGCACCTAAGCGCTATTATATTCCTTGTCCTTTTGTTCGTGTGTGGCCTAATTAAGGAAGAAAGTTGATTGATTTCCAACTTTCTCGAACGCATCAAAAACAAAAACCATTAAATTTGTGGAACACCACACCAGAATAAGGTGGTATGGATGGGTGTGTGTGACTAGTTGGTGTTGTTGGTACAGTTCTTTCTTGGTAGTTTCTTAGTTTCTTTGACTAGAATTCTAGAGAGATAGTTGAAATTTCGGAGACGCGTATATCCTCTTCTGTACATAGTATTTTGACTACTACTACTACGACGTCGTGTGTAGTAGTAAGTAAGGCTAAAAAACAAACACTAAAGTGTAGAGAAGAAATGTTAGAGGGATGTGGATGTGAAACGTCTAACAAAACACTGGATTTCCTATCTAATTACCTAACTCAAATCGTTAACTTAACTCCCGCATCATCAGCGGATACGGCCAAATCAACATAGACGAGAAGCCAAACGCATTGTTTGTTGTCCATTTAAATCCAGAATACTAGCAGGTACTTGAATTTGATGAATTAGGTTTACTTATAATAATAGCATTTTCTCTCCAACACTCAAAATTGCATGATTCTATATCATGTGCCTATTTGGTGTTTAAGTTCTTAAATCAAATTGTTGATTTGTTTTGTATATATAGTGTTCCTTCCGGTGGGGGTTACGTCTAAACGTCCAAGTGTGTATCGTTGATTGTTAACGACAGTTGATAGTAGGAAGATCAAGATCTGACTTTGAACATTCCCCTGCCTTCAAGACTTCGCGTCCTCAGTTACCGATTCAGTCCACCGTCGTTGTGAAGCTTGGAAGTAGTAACTGTTTGGAAACGCAATACTTTTAGCCGTTGAATATTATTCAGCCAGATTCAGACAAAATGAGTGGTGGTTTCGAACGAGGTGTCGGGGATGGACAAGAACATCAATCCTTATCTGGGTGCGGGCGCTGCGGGAGGAGTTGACATGAATGCTCCGTCATCTAAAGAAATGGTAGAATCTCTAGTTACAATGGGTATTAGCAGACCAGAAGCTGAGTTGGTAAGATTCAACATTTAGAATATGAGATGGAATTAAACAAGTACATAATAAAAAAATGTGTCAGGCCCTCAAAAATATTGTTTTGTGTGGACGTTTAGGCAGTTCGTCAAACGGGAGCCGAGACTGTTGAAGCTGCGATAGCTTGGGTTTTTGAAAATAGAGAACAGGGAGATATGTTAGACGCAGGAGCTGCTGGTGACGTCATGTTCCAAGATTATAAAATGGTATTTGTGGTTAATACTTCGTTAAATATGTCACCTGGTAAAATGGCTGCTCAGGTTGGTCACGGTGCCATAGCTTTATATCAAGATTTGATCACCAGGCAAGATATTTATGGTGGTCCACTACTCCAGTGGAATGAATGCGGGTAAGTTTTGTAGACGGGATAATTATTCTTCATGGATAATCCCTGTATTGTTAATATTGCTATTGCCACTAAATTTTTTTTTCTGAGTTTTGGGTGTATTCACTTTCAGCTCCAAGAAAATTGTCCTCCAGTGTGAAAATGCCGCAGAATTTGATCAATTAGCTGTAAAAGCGGAAAAGTCTGGATTACCCTTTACCACTATTGAGGATGCGGGGCTTACACAGATTCCTGCAGGATCTCGTACAGTGCTTGCCATTTTTGGTTTGGTTAGTGATGTTGACGGAATAACTGGACAGCTTCGATTGTTTTAACATTTACTTTAGCCGACAATGCACAATAATTCGTAAATAATATAATATAATATAATATTCCACAATTCCTGATAAAATAGAAGACACCGGTAACAAAGACAAACTACCCATGTTTGTATGATAAGGACTTCCTCAGAAAGTGGACTTTATTTAAATTACATTACAATACATGCTTTGCTTTAGGAAGTGCGTTGACCGATATGCTTTAAGTAAGACCAGATTATGAAAGAGGTTGTACTATTTTAATTGTATTTATGTAATTTGTATCATACGAATTTTTTATTAGCAGCTTAACAGTTTTTGGCACCCTTTGTATTTAATTAGGAAAACTGTGTGAATAACTTAGATTTGAGATATTATAGTATGCATGCCTCCTCTTTGCAATAATAAAGCGTGTTCTTATTATTAACTCTATATATTCTAATTGAATGTAATGTGCCATAATGGTTTAATGATTGCGAACAGTGTATAATGTTCATCTTTCATATAATGCATCAGATTTTTGAATATGAAATCACTTTTCTAGCATTGATTACTTATTTCAAATTATCCAGTAATCCAGTACTTCCTTAGTAGGATAACTATTTTAAGCGCTGGTCCAAGGCAAGGTGTGTCAGTTCAATACTGTCACTAGTGACTAGTCCAAATGTGTTTTCGCAGTTACGTGTTTCAAGCGTAAAGTACTTGGCGATTTCTAGTGTTTCTATCTGTACGCAGTATTTTAAGCGCTGGTCCAAGGCAAGGTGTGTCAATTCAATACTGTCACTAGTGACTAGTCCAAATGTGTTTTCGCAGTTACGTGTTTCAAGCGTAAAGTACTTGGCGATTTCTAGTGTTTATATCTGTACGCAGCGAATGAATGAAAACTATATTTTGTCTACAAAAAGATACAGTTCCAGAAACATACTTCCTGTATTTAGAGACTCTGCTGTCGGAGGCATTGTAATGTTAATCGTGTTTGAATCAAAGTCCAGTATCATTTTTCATGCCATGCTTCATCCATTGAGCTGCTACTCGTCTAAATATTTGCGTAATTAGGTCCGGATGAGGTGAGACAGACTAATTGTAAGATCATGGAATTGTCATTTGATGGATTATAGTTGGTTGGTACGCATTTTTGCATTGTCATCACACAAATCGCTGACACGATTATTACATCGTTGTACTAGCATTAACTTTTTTTAATTAGCAGTTCTCAACCTGGGGTACTAGGTAGGTACCGTGAAGTACTATTATAATGAGCCACTCTGTCTGTTAACAACGACTGCATTTACACACTTTCATACGTACCATAATTGGCATTACTATGTTATAATATATAATATAGCATCTAGTTAAAGTATGCATGATCTGTGTGCTGCAATGCAATGCAACTGCTGCACAATAATTTATGATCTGATCAATATGATCATCATCTCAGCTCCGCTCTTCTCATCCATCCAGCATCCATATCCAGCTGCATTTCGCATCAGCAGAATATTCGCAATGGAAAATGGAATATGGAATCGTGATCGCGAGTGTGAGAGAGAACCAAGACCAAAAAACGAGTGAGGAGTGACGGACTAGAGAGAGAGTGAGTGTGTGTCGTGTGTTGACAACAGCTGGTTCAGTGTGCTGCCTGCGTTGTATTGATTCTATATTTTCATTCAGCAACACATCATCGAACCTGAACCGTGGTGAACAGAACATTCATCCATCCGCAGCTGCATTTACAGAATATTCGCAATGGAAAATGGAATCGTGATCGCGAGTGTGAGAGAACCAAAACCAAAAAACGAGTGAGTGAGGAGTGACGGACTAGAGAGAGTTAGTGTGTGTCGTGTGTTGACAACAGCTGGTTCAGTGTGTTGCGTTGTAGGTATTGTTTCTATATTTTCAGCAACACATCATCGAACCTGTGAACCGTGAACAGAACAGAACAAAAGATTTGTAAGTGATGAATAGTGAGTTGAGTGAGTGAGTTTAATTGTGTGACATCATAAAAGATAGGGATTAAAGGTGTAAAGATAATTGATTGATGTATCCGAAAACGGAGCAGCCTTGTGAGAAACAGTGATGTTGGATGTGTCCCGGGACTCCCGGAGCAAGAACTCATGTGTGTTTGTTTACTATGAAATGTGTCAAGTTTCTAGCTTCAAAAATTGTGTTTACTTTAGTAAATAGACTTTTAATAGTGCATAATCAATAGTTTCTAGCTAGAGTATCTACATCCACTGGCACAATTTATTCTCGCGAAAAAATTATTTGTCCTTGTCTTCGTAGATCGTATATATCTATTATCTGGCATAAATTAATGAATTAGATTAGTGAATTAACTAATTTACGACATGGTATGGAATCTTGAAAACCAACATTCTGCGTTTTGACTTGCGACTTGTTCCGTCATTTGGGGTTTTGCGTGTCTGATTTTCCACAGCAATCATGGATTCCGTAAATGATGTATGTATTCTCACGATCAGTGTCACTTTGTCAGTATTGATAACATGGAAAATATAGAAATTACAAAAATTAATTGGAAATAATATTTCAATGTACACGTAGGATGAACACTTTGAAGACTTCACTACTGCGTCAGACTGGGAGCTCTTTATCGCTAGAATTGAACAACTTCTTAGTGAGTGGCTTGGAAGACCTCTGGAACCAGAAAGTGTCTGCAATAATTGGGCTGTCCTTACTGAAAAAATTTCATTCTCAGGTACTTGATGATAGCGTATGCCGTATAGTGTATATTGCAAGAGAAAAGTATTAACACTCTAACGAGCCCTATATTCATTTCCAGATTTCCCGTTGAAATTTTCATATTATAAACATGTCGACATGGGAGGAGCTGGAGCTAACGGCAATGCTAATTTAATGCTGGATTCTACAATAGACAATCCCAACTCTTTGCCTTTGTACCCGCCTCACGTGCTAGGAATTCTGTCTTCTGTACCTGAATTTCCCCCTCGTGCAACCCCTTGCCCTGTTTCAGAGTTTTTTTCAGTGGATGAATTTGCAGTTTTGACATCCGCAGCTCCAGAGCCAGTTCATATGGAGTCTCAACTAAAATTGCTACTGAGTTCTGCATGTATTGCGCTGAACAACATTAGCTGGTACTAAAATAGTTTTTAAATAAATTATTTAAAGGCTGACTGCCATTATTCTAATTTTTTATTAATTGTTTTACTTTCAGCAACTTTCCTATATTTGTTCAATCTAATATGTGGAATCAAAATTACTTCTACGGAGTTGCCGAGAGCTCAGGAGTGAGGTCCGCATTTCAAATGACACGACTGAAGACGGTTAATTTTCCAACATATTTGTCTGGACTTTTGGATGTTTTCAAAGCAAAAATTGGGCAAACCCTAAGTGCCCCAGTAATCATCACTGCCCATTTCTTCTATAGTATGAATGCTTGGCACGAAGAGTTTACGTTAGACTCGTTTCCTCCCGAAATTTTTGATATTTTGCAATCGTCAAATGAGTCTAGCGATTTAGTCATCCCTTGTGCTTCAGGGGAACCTGATAGAGAAACCTCACGTGTTCCTATAAATCACTGGAGTGAATATTGCAGCAATACAATGCTTTTACCGTTTGGTTCAATGGATGATCCGTTCTCAGCAATGGAGCTAATCGTTGGATGGCCTAATTTAACTGATGACATTGTTGTAGATTCAGCTACGTATACTGATTTAGAACCCGAAAATGCTCCCGAGTGGCATTTCGGGTTGAAATCAGACATTAATGCCGATTTTCGCCTTAGAGATCTAATCGAGGGAATATGGGAATTGAAAACCGAGCATGCATCAATAAAAGATGTATTGGGAAAAGGAATAGAAGATAATCATGATGATGGTAATGAAATGACTTGCAGTTTACTTGCTCTCCACTTCTATATGCTACACATATTCCATGACAGATTTTGTATACTTCGTATATAGATTGCGCGCAATACACATCAGCGTTGGATAGACTTACCTCAGATCCAGTATCCCAGTTACCTGTACCTGGAATGGCAGGAATAAATACTGTAATTGATACGGCGCAGAAACGGTTGTTATACAATCCAACAGTGTACACTGACTTGGCTCCGATTAGCAGCGAACACTTGGATGTCGCGTTAAAATTCCTTTTTCCTGATGCAGAGCCCAAATCTAAGCATCCATATCCTTCATCATTCGAAAGGCATCCTGACTTTAGAACGGAACGATCCGCGAATTTTTGGGTATTTTTTATATTGATATTGATTGTTTATGCATTCAAAATGGTTTTTTAAGCTCGCCTTGTTTAGATAAAGGATCAGATCTTCCACCTTCATATAAATAAGTAATGTATATTCTGTTGTAGGAAAATTTACAAAGTATCAAATCGGCACCTATTGGGAGTTTGATATGGAGATTGGCAGTTCTGATTGGAAATTTGCATGTCTATAATGGAGGAAACATGGCCGTTGCGCATATGTGGACGGAATTCGTTCTAGAATTGCGATATCGGTTGGAAAAATCAACTCTAATTTGCGGGTACGTACTCACATGTATGACATTATGGTGACAGTATTGCAGATTGCAGTATACCTTGCTTTATATTTCTGGTAAGGAAAGTGAGCATCTACAAAATGTTATTATTCAGCTCAATCAACATTCAACTATCAATCATTGTGCTGTGCATATTCCAAACCTATACAACAATCCCATTGCTTGTTTTCATCGTGTTTGGGTGCAGTAAAGTTGAATTACGTCCTGGATTTCAAAATCGACACTTTCGACAATACTGCTTTATTAAAAACGAATACACAAATAAATTAGAGTTTTACAAACAAATTGTGAAATTTTACAACAGCTTCTATATTACGTTGAACATTTACAATCAAATGCAAATTATATAAAAGTTTTACAATAATTAGATAAGCTAACTTTACTGTACAATATTTAACAATTTTCTAGCTCTCACAACTCCCTTTGTATACTTTATGGTGAAAATTTATAAATTAGTTTACGTTTGTATGTATATAAGTCTACAGTTGAACCAAGTCATGCCGTGCGTGATTTCTGGCAACGTAGACATCCATATCATGGTCGGTCCAGTTATCTGGTGTATCATAACCGCTAAGCGTATTTAACGATTCGCTTTGGCTTGGGCGTCCAGCTCGTTTCCTCTTGTGATTTTGTTCAAAATGACGATGAGCGTGTGGTGGGTGCCCGATATGTCCGTAGGGTTTGTTGTTAAGAACATCATGGGACGATCTAACAGATATCATACTCGCTCTTACTGGTCTTCCGTGAGTGTTAACAAATCCATTTCCGTGATTTCCATTTCCATGATGGTTGTTCCCATGATGGTGTCCGTAAGAATGCATGGAGTGGTTATGATGATGGTGGTGTGCACTTAAATAACTTCTGTGGGTTGAGTGGCCATCAGGAATTGAGCGATGACTAGGAACAGCCATCATACTTTGTCGATGAGTAGTTCCGCTAGCCAAATGGTCTAATGAGCCATGAAACACTCGTGCCCTGGGAATACTGCGTGCCGACACCGCAGATAGTTGATCCCAGTCTTTTATAAGATTCATGGAACCTTGAGGCATTCCTTGAGGGCCAGGTGACGGAGTCATCATAGAAGGTGGAACCTGCACAAATCAGTAATTTGCAGTTAGTATTTTAACCAAAAACCAAAATGAAATGTTTCACAAAATTTACACTGCATTATCTGCATAATTTTTTACCTTTGAGACTAATGTTGATGCAGATGGGGAACGCTTTCCCTTTGCGCGTCTTGTAATAGCTATGAATAATAATACTGCTATTATCACAGTTGCGCAGATGGCTGCGCTAGCGCCAATGGTGATTTTGTCCATGTGATTCATCAAAACTGACGGAGTTGTTGGTTTAAGTTCGCGACATTGACTTCCGGGAGGCACGGATCCAGCATTTGGGTTAATTTCGTTGTACAGAATATCGTCATACGGCACCACGCATACAACAACGCATTCCTAATATAAAAAATGATTTAACAATATATTATGCGAGCATTAAACAAAAATATATTTGAATCAACTGGCTTGATTTGTTCAAAATATGCTCACATTGAAAGGAACATGCTTGATTCTGTATTCCCTTTCTGTGGGTGCTAAGGGAGGTCCATGACGAAAAGCATCTTCTCCAAATAACCTGTAAATAATTCTATATCCTGCAAGCTGCTTCAAACTTTCCCAATGAAGCATAATGGAATCACTTGTTCTTTGAATATCCCTAATAATTATATCCGATTTCTCTGCAAAAATCAAACTTGGGGATCGCGGATTGCCAAGTTGTTGATTGTTCATAGCTGGAGGATGACCGGATGAGGGCTGTTGCACCACCAACACTCCCTGAGTTTGCACACCTCCTGGAGGAGGTGTCTTAATTATACTAGGCACTGCGTGTGCATTCCCATTCGCATCTGAATTTTGGCGTGTTGGACCTACACCTGAGATGATTGGAATTTTTGAATCATCGTAATCCTTTGTGTCAATTGATGCTTTCCTCACAACTGTCGGACTTGGCCGCGAGTTCACAAGGACTGGCTTCGGAGTGATTGTCATTTGAGTTGCCGGTTTCGCTCTAATCAAAGGGACTTTAATTGCTTCATCGTGCCTAGCTGTTGAAATTGTAGAACTAGATGTCATTGCGCTAGATATGCTAACAGATGTAGCCGTTGAAGTTGCCATATGAGGTATCTCCTTGGACTGGAAGGAGCGTAGCGTTTTTAAAGAACTTGGATATCTTCTCGTGGTGGTACTTGTTAATGGGAGTGATGTTGGCAGGGAGGTTATTGTATCAGTCGGATGAAGTAATGGCCTAACAAATTTTGTTGTTGATTCAGCAGGTTTTTCAGGAAGTTGTTCCAGTTTGGTACTCTCAACCTCTTTCTCTTCTTTCGACTCTTTAGATTCCTCTTCTGCATTATTCTCCGCGTATTCTGCTTGGTTTTCTTCGCTCTCCTTTTCCAGATGTTCTTGTGGGAGTGGGGGTGACGGTGCGTCAGTAAATTTCTCCGTTGATGAAATGAAAATGGGTTTAGCTGTTGTACTCTTAGGACGTGGTCTAGGTCGTCGGAATCTAAACCGACTTCCATTGTGATTATGAGGATTATGATATTCTGTTATAGGAAATTTAGTTTTTTCTGGAGGCTCAGTGACCACTTCTTTCACCATACTGCTGTCCCGTTGTGTCTCATCTCCCCCCGTTGTATTGTCAAATTCAAGGACGGTCATGGGTGTATCGATACTCAACAACGTTATGTCGTTTGGAGGAACCTGTTCCTCCACTTCTTCCGGAGCTGTCGTTTCAGTTTCATTTTTTGTACACACGAGTTCTGGTAAATGTGAAAGCCATGAATACTAATTAAAAAAATGAACGGCAATGTTTAGGCGAAACTAGTCCAATAGACATAATTGCGAAACGATACCTTCGGCTTTTATTTGCTGAAAGTTGAGGGGGCGGAAGGCAGGAGGACTTCCACAAAACTGTGGGTTGCGTTCTCTACTGGTAACTTGCAAGTCAAACTCATTCATCCAATCAAAGAGCCATCGGAGACGACAGTCACATGCAAGAAATCTCCCACCGATGCTAATCCCACGTAGAGTTGAGTTTATGGGAAAAAATGAGTCTTCTGGTAAGGTTGATAGGGGATTCCCGTCTAACGCAAGGAGGGTTAGGGAATTCAAACCAGTGAAAGCATCAAGTGGTATCTCTGTAAGGAGGTTGAAGCCTAAATCCAGGACCTAAAAGTGTTTTAAGACCGAATTAGACAGGGGTTTGTTTGCGGTGAAATGGAATGCATGGATGAATACATAAGATGATCATAGGAATTAAAAAAGGAACAATTTGATATATCAATCTTACTCTGAGTTCACTCAGTGATTGCAATGCAGCCGTGGGGAAATAAGTAATCAAATTATTTAGCAGACTTAATGAACTGAGTGTGTCGTTTACTCCGTGAAACACTGTTGTAGGAAGACTTTGAAGCAAATTCCTTTCTAGATTGAGTGCAGTGAGGGAATGTAAATTAGAAAACTGATACTCATCTAGTTCACGCAGTCGGTTCTGTGCCAAATCGAGGAAGGCTAACGAGGAAAGATTATTTATTGCTGTTGGGACAGCACTCAATCTGGTTCCTGAAAAGAGTAATTACATATATACATATTTGTTTTGTTGAGCATAGGATTGAAACCATAAGTGTGAAAATAAAACAGCATTAATTTCTATTCTAACCTTTCAAGTTTAAATTTTTAAGGGATTTTTCCAGTCCTAAAAACGCATTTGAATCCAGGTCTAAACTGTTGTCGTTAAGTTTGAGGGTACTTAGTTTATGGAGATTTTTGAAAGCAGTAGCATCTACATGAGAAATCTTATTGAAACTTAGGTCCAGAAGTAGCAGATTTGTAAGAAATGTTACAGACGGTGTTGGCACTTTAACTAGCTGGTTTTGGGTAAGACTCAAGTGTTTTAGATGGTTCTCCAAACCACGAAAAGCGTTCTGGTGAATAGACTGTATCATGCAGTTGGACAACTGTAAACTGACCTTCATTTTGAAGGGAAAAAGGAAATTACTTTTTAGTCTATTCAGAATGGATTGAAAATTCTTGAAATACTTATATAGCATGCGATAACTTACCAATCTAAGCTTCTTGAAAAGTTTCTCTGGAACTTGTCCCTTGTCGTCAGTAACAAAACTGGAATTTAGGTAAAGGAGTCCAATAGAAATCCCTTGTTTCGATACTGAGTCAGAGAGTAGCGACACTAACTGATGACCATTCACATCGTGGCATTGAACACTAAGTTGATTAGTGGTTGGTGGATTTTGCGCACACACGCAGCTATTCTTCAAATCGTCTGCTATACTCTCGTCATTATACCACGGGCAAGTCACTTCTGCTCCTGTTGTGGCTCCCTCGGAAGCATGCAACAGGCTTAAAAGAAGTAGGCACCAAGACAGTTTTCTGAAAGGGAAACTAGCAAGATCAAAGATCCATAACCATCTATTTGGCCCGCTTCCGTTGAGCACTTTTAATTTGGCCATGTCGTTGCGACTTTCTTAATCCTCTGGGGGATGGCAGGGAGGCGGAGGGTCAGACGTTGTGAAGGTCGAGGTGTGGAACCTACAACATAATATTCAAATTCATAGCATGACTAATTGCGCATCATGTTCACATCACATGCTTGTTTGCGAGTTTAGAGAAAAGCTAGTAAGCTGATTTTCATACATGATAAACTAGACTATACGGAAAGCGAATGCACTGTGTTCGCTGCACGTTAGCATTCGTATTCGTGGAGGTGAGCAATCCAAAAGGCTGCTTGCATTTGACAATTATGTACCTTGTATGTATTTTCCATAGTTTAAAATGTGAGTAATTTATTTAATACGACATATTTGTGTCAACGAAGTTGACATTAAAAGTGATGCAGTGATTACAGGCTCTACTTATGTGTCAAGGTGTGGTTTGTGGTTACTGTTTCAGTCTATTACACTACACCTACGGTTTCCTCTCGGTTTTTTATATTTGATGATTGTGCGTTGAGCTTCTTATTACGCTAACCTAAAACGCAATAATATAGCTACTCAGCAAGTCACTCAACCAATGACAAAAAGCGGAACGCATTAACTGTGGAACGGTTTAATTCGCCTTTACTCAGTGCCAACCCTTATCTAAATTCATGTGATTTAAAAAAATGTAAATGGTCAAATTCTAAATTATAATACCCCACATTGATCATATATCATTCATATTCATTGCACTTTTAGGAAGTGTAACTAGGAAAAACGTAACTTTTCTCTAACCGTTAATCACCTATAATGTATAGCGTATGTAGTGGCAATAAATGTCCCAAACTACAATTTACGCCTTGATGTACGCCTTTTCAAAAGTGCATTGCTTAATAGCGATTTAATTTACCTTCCGTTTACTTTCCTCGCCCAGTGTACCCTATATCCTTACTAATGCGCTTGCAGCAGGAAAATTTGAGCACAAAATATTAATGTGGTGAATTTTTCACGAAAGCGATAGGAATAGCTTTGTGCACCAGTTCCACCTTGTTTGTTTGTTCAAGCTTTCCAAGCTAGTTGTGTCACTATGAATGAACACTTTCTGCACACAAACGCATACGCGAATTCAAGTAGCTGTGAATTTAATCGCTGGTCATATCTTTTAGTGTCATTGTGTCGTTATAATTTCTGCTAGAAAAAAATTTGATTATCATCATTAAACTAGGAAGATTTCCATTTCACCGAGTAAAGCACATTTATTTTTTATGATATTTAATATTCTAAAGTATAAAAAGTAATGTGAGAGATGAAAATTACACGTTGTGAGCAAACCTCTGTGTGTAGTGTTAGTGTGCATACTGTTCATTACAAGATTGAATTTTTTCCTCTAATCCGAGCGCCCTTAATAAGTGTTACATACCATAATTACTAAGCTTTTAAAAAGGGACAAAAAGCACTTTTTGAATCTAGAAATAATGTATGTGGTTACGTTGTGAGCAAATCTGTGTGTGTAGTGTGCATACTGCTCATTACAAGATTGAATTTTTTCCTCTTATCCGAGCGCCCTTAATAAGTGTTACATACCATAATTACTAAGCTTTTAAAAAGGGACAAAAAGCACTTTTTGAATCTAGAAATAATGTATGTGGTCTTGCATCCTGTATTCATTTAATGAACCATGTCTTGTAAATAAATCACTGGTGACTGGCTAGCGTATGGCTCGTGTACCCAAGCAGTTATCTGTCATTGAAGGACCAACTAGCCGCAGATTGTGGAAGTAATAATAATCCGGATTGAGAATTGAATTGTTCGCATTGACTGTGAGTGATTTTTGCGGTATGAACGTAACGTACATCATACATGAAAAGATTATAAGTAATACAGAACTTGAAACTTGATGGTTCGACTTTGTAAAAATAGCTATAATGCATATCTTGTAGTTTCAGTGTTTGCCCTGATTTTTTTGCACATCTTCTTGAGGTATTTTGCACTATTATTGTTGTCTGTTGTCTTCGACGCTAGGCCTTCCCGTCTCTAACAAGTAGCGCCGACGAGTAAGCTCTACATGGAGCATACGGCTTTTCAAATCTGTTGCCTTTCCTTATGCACATTTAATTTGTTCTGAATGTTACGTGTACCACTCTAAATGTGCAATAACATGTATGATGAAAGAATAGGACAAAAACGTGACAACAGGATGGATGATGGATTCTGTGGCGTTGTTTTGTTTGCATAGAGAAAAGACTAAGCAACACTTCAAAGAGTTCATGTTTACCCGTCTGCCTGGGAAGACTGTTTGCTACCGCTGTTGGTTGGTAATAAGATGGTTTAGTCTACTAAAAAGTAGGGGCGAAGAAATTGTGTCGTTTCTAACATTTTCTGAATTCTTGTATCGCTTAAAACAAGAAAATCTTCCACCTGACATTATACTCAATTCTCCATTGTGACGGTAATGCACACACAGTCAATTCTAATCCCATCTGGCACAGGAAAATGAGGATGATGACTTGATCCGGTTACCAGACAGACGCCTTGTTCTATGTTTTAAGATTGCTTATACCTAGTATACAATTTGCACAAATCTCGTAATCCTGGGTGGATGGCTTGGAGTAATTATATTACTTATTTGTACCTGTGCAGGTCTCAATTAAATTTCTATGATGACAGTCCCGAATTTTTTCTGACGAAAGCAGATTTAAACGAAATGTGGCTCAATACAATACATAATGGTTTTGTATTATAATGGGAGCAAGTAACGTCCCCAAGTAAGAGTAACGTATAATAGTATAATAGCTGAGCTTGAAAGCATTGAAGGACCTGAAAGTGCAAAGCCAAGATTATCAGGTAGGTGTTGTGCTTCCCAAGAAAAAAAAAATGTCAAGAACCAAGATGTTTTTTGTGTCAGATATACATTTTACATACAAGTAAACCACGCAGGGGGGTCTTAGCATTTAGATTCAAAAGGTAAACTTCCTGCATTAATAGTGCATATAGACGTTAAGGACTTTTTGTCAATTTTTTCTTATCCCTGAATCACATTGTTTTTGCTGAATTTATGCAATACCCTACGCACATATCACACATTCCTTTTTCGATACACGAACGTCCGTATACGGTAGGTAGATAGTGCGATTATTTCCTTCTTTTGCGACTGTGCACATTTCGACATTGTAAGCGAAAGTCGATTTTGAATTCAAGTCAAAATTATTTATATTGTCACGTTCGTTGGAGTTGAATATCTGTTTTTAACACACATGTAAAATTATATGTATATATGAATAACATCAAGCCTGGGCAAGGCCCTTTTTTAGTTGCATGTGAAGATATAGGATTTTGTTGGTTAATTTTATTTTTGTGATAGTTTTGTTTTCACTGATACAGCGAAATCAGTTCATGGCACGTATGAAGACCATTACGGTGATTTCTTGTGGCTCTTAAGGTGTTTTTATCTGGGAGGTAAATCTTTTCAAATAAATAATAGGATCATCAATTATGACACAGATTAGGGCTCAAGTTCCTTCAAGGTCTGGCTTTACTAATCATAATCTTGTTTATTACTGGTGTAAACAAACGCAGGACAGGAACGATAAAGAACGCTGATTATTATTATTATTAATTAGAATTGTCAGCGCGTTGAAGTTCATTACTTTTTCAGTTTGGTTATTAGGCTAGATATCAGCATTAGTCAACTTGTCATTTGTTGTTGATGTGTGGCGGTGGTTGTATGAGACAGGAATGTACTAACGGAACTTACAATTAGTATCTATATTAGTTATGCATGCACGGATTTATATAACTTGTTACGTCTTGACAAGCCCAATAATAAAGAATGGCCGAATTACGGCGGAACACCATTGTCCATTTTTCACATATCGCTTTGTTCATATGCTTTGACTGCGGAGATTTGACCAGAGGCACAAATGTGTAAATCTGTCATTGAGGGTGAGAGTTGTTTAAAATAGATAAGGGATGTTGAGAATGAGAATTGGGAAAACGACGATGTTGGACTGTGTATAATAGGGTTGCATACCAAATCCAGATACATTCATCATGTATTGTAAACTGTAAAGTAGGCAGGTATGGTATGCGAGATGCGAGCTATAGCAAGTACGTCTTAATGTCGAAGTAAAGATATGTGGTGGTGGAGTTAGGGCTACACGATACGATATAAAAAGATTGGAATCGGAACTGACCCACTTTGCTATTTTATAACACTTACTACCACCTCCTCCTCCATGTGTCTGTCTATGAACATTTAATATCTGATTAACTAGAACTTATATTATGTTGAAACTACATATTATGTATATACACGTATATTATATATGCAAGAAAAGTTTAGGTCATAATAACAAAAATTCAAGTCACACTAAGATGTTTGTTATCGTAATGTGTTATGTGGATCCCAACCGCGAGTGAAAAGTATTACAATTCAAAAGTCAAAATGTATTTCGGTTCAATCTTCCCTCAATTGTGGCCATATCGTCAGTGTACCTTGATTACTCTACCAATTTGCAATTATCTCACCTCCAATTCTTTGGCTTAAATGGAGGATTGTTCCCTTATTGCGTTTGATGGATGGTTTTGATAGGAAAAGCACTGCTGAGAGCTTTTTTATATAACAGTCTAGCTTCAAATGCAGAACCAGTGCTTTCGGACACTTTTAAGGGGCCTTCTGTGCTTATGCGTTTGTAGACACGTAAGTACGCATATTCGTGTGTGGGACATGGGACACACCCTTCGTATGAACGCAGAAGGGGTGATGCTGCAGAAGTTATTATTGAGCGCATATTATAATTTATCACTTTTGATTATTATGAAGATATTACGATCTCATTAGTCCGGTGTGGCGATACACATGCATTACTGCCACTAGACTACACATGCCTAACAATCGAATGATTTACGGTAGCAACAAAAGCATATTCTTCTGTCCGAAAGTGCATTCTTTTATATTGACAATGACTGCTGAATGAATGGATCGCAGAAATATGAGAAGGCTAAAAGATAGTTTGTCTCATGTGGGTCGTGATGTCTGCCTGATTTATATATTTGTTATACATATTACGCTATCATACATCTTGTTCGAGGTTCAAGAATCTTTCTTCTTCAAGCTCATTTGCCCATGAAAAATGGGAACCTTGATTAAGATTTGTAAATTCTGTTTTTTCGATATGACAAAAGAGATTCTTTGCATCAATAAAGGAGTGTTGCTAGTTGCTAGCTAGCCCCTTCTGTCCTGCCTTCAGTAATGACAATCCCGCTTTAAATCGTTGAGTCATTATGAAATTTGCCTTGTGCCTTATGAACGTACATTTTAGAATCCAAGGTCGTCAAATCACTTTTGGCTGAAGCGGACTTTCTTGCATATAGGTAATATAAAAACCAACTTAATATCGGCAGATGTGGTAAATAAATTTTTATTTGTATACCACGGCTAAGAAAAGGTGGTAATTTCATGATACTTGTTTTATGTACACAATCATTCTGCAAAGTTGTACAATTTTTTGTTGGTCTGCTCATTCTCATCTGGGTTCAAAATTTCTAAATATATATACTGGTTGAACAATTTGAGCATATCCACCTTGTAACTTGTCAAAGAGCGAAAATGACATCTGGACCTGGATTGATTGTTTATTTAGTGGCACACAGTTGCGATCATAAGTTGAGCAAAAAATACTAATAATAATATATCCATATATCCATACGTTCTGTTTAGGGGTCACCAAAGGCGGTCACCAAAGGCGGAACTGAAACTGAAGCAATCAAATCATTTTACCATTGTGTGAGGTTTATTGATGTGCACATTCAATCACACCCATATCACATTGCTCTTTAGTCGCGGAACCAAATGTTCATGAGAAAAATTATACAAAATTGGATTATTATTGTGATCGTACAAATCCTAAATGTTTCCTCTCCCATTTTTACAAAATCTCTATGAATCCGTAACCTACAATTAAACATTTTTGCCGCAAGCATAAAAGGCTAATATAACAAGAAGGAAGGAAAAGAAAAAATTCTTTGTGTATGAATCTTCTTTATAAACCGCTACATCCATAGGGGCTTCACCTTGCTTTTTTCTTACAATACTGCACATCCATAATGGTAGTGTGCAACTGGGCGTGTGCTCATCGCGTACAACTTTTAAAAAAGCGATCTTGCTGCAGCAGTTAGGTTTTGCAGAAAGACAGCAAACTGCATTACCAAATTTTAATTCCTCGCCCTCCACGAAAAATTACGAGAAATGTGTAATTAAATCACAACGGAATGTATTCGAGTTAAAATTCTATGAAAAGTACATCCTGACTAGTTAGTAGAATCATTTTTAGAAGCCATTGTTCCGTTTTGCTGGTGGTTTGTAGTGTTAGCTTACGCACGTAATGAAAAGTCAACGACGCATCAAAAAGAATTTCCGGATCCATTGAGGTTGTCGACTGATTTCGAGATTAAATACGGAGATTAAAGCTAAAGTGCATATATGAAGATAGTCTCATGACATGAAACGGTGTTGAAAATTCACTATCACATCATAACTTGAAAGGAATGAAATAACTTATCTGGGATTTCAGTTTCATTTTTGAACTTCCTGAGTTCCTAATCGTATTATTTTTGTTTTGATGATTTTAGATCACGAAGTGGTAATAAAATCGTTTGATTTTGATCTTATCGAGTTCACGCTTATTTCGTCCGAAAGCATGAAATTGGTATTTTTGGTTTCTTTCCCTCTACAACGTCTTAGCAGTACCAAGCACCACAGCATAAAGAAGTAAAAATCAGAGATTCAGTTACAAAACTAATTTAATGTGAAATGAACGGGGGTAGTATATCATTCAGCAGAGTTGTAATCCCATGATTTTAACATCAGAACGTCTATATGGGTAGAGTTACACCCAGTTGTTCCTTATCCGGATTTTATTCTTATTGATTACGCTGTTCGAATGGGTTACCATCAAAAACAAAAGTTAAAAGCGAAATATCTTCTGGTATGATGTGTGCTTTAAGTACACACACTCTCGTCTGTCTTTTCAACGTATTCGACGAATTCGTTACGGCTGAGCTATTTTTGTTTCGTACTTCGATGCTTGCAGACTTTACCGTCCACTTTTACTAAATTGCCAGTCTTACGGGATGAAATGAAAAAGCGATAAGCCATACGTGGGTTGCGTAGATGTATATATAATGCACCGTTGATTTTCATGCGGAAGTTGTTGCCGTAACTCAACTGACCTCGGAGGAGCTAATATTGCATTTTTAAATAGTAACGACACGGTTCCGAGCTTTAAAAAAAGATGTTTTCCGTTTTCTAAGCTGCTCGTGTTATAACTCCAGAGTTTTTTTAAAAGTTTTGTGCGGAACCATATCTTTTACATAACACATTCTTTTTTACATAAGCTACCGTAAAAACCTCCTTATGAAATTTTTGGAATGTTGGGAACGTGAAACGGTGTCACGTACTGACGATGAGTTTCTCTTACTACCACGGAACACGAAGGCATTTAACCATGCTCCCGAAGTAGTGCAGTTTTATCACGACCAGTATTACATTAGTTAATTTTACCGCATCCAAATTTTTAATACCGGCATAACCTTGTGAATTCAAGTAGTTATCACGTTATACGTGTCATTAGTCTGACCGGACGTGTTCTCTGGGTATATAGGTAATATAAGCAGTTCACCTTCCGTTGTTGTAAGTTTTCAAATAACCATGAAAGATGGTGATGCTCATATATGCTCATTTTTTCTAATTTAGCATGGATTATGATGGTCACTTCCTAAATTACGTCACTTTAAGCATACCACGTAAATTAAACCCGCTGGCTCTATGATTTCGAGAACGGCATCATGCCATGCGGGTGAAATATTTGCATCTCTTTCCTCAGGTCCATTTCATAATTTCATCTGGCGAGCTGTGTTATTTTGCGAAATGCTAATTGCAAGCTAGCTAAAAACAATCTAAGGCAATATCATCATATCTTATTGCAATGATACCGTGATAGCAAATTTTACAAAGCGTCTACAAACGAAGGAGCCGTAATGAGATTCCTTTCTTACCCCGAAATGTATCATTCGATTCAACAGCAGAGACGATGGAGTTGAATGCCCTTTTGCAACAACGTTTTTATTTCTGGCTCACTGTACATACACAAAACAGCACAAAGCACACAAAATCCATCTTCTTCTGCAAATAGCAGCCGTACTAATGTGTAATACTTATATGTAGCACTTGTATAACATATATCTTTAGAACTCAGGTTTACTACAAAGAGTATTTGTTAATATTACTTTTAGCAGTGAATATTTGTAAATGTCGGCACCAGATAAGTATGGAGAACTGATGAATAGGACGTGAATCATACGTAGAAGGAAACTGCTATTTAGGATTATAGGATTACTATGTTGTTAGTGCATCACTGACTTTCAGGTAAATTGGACTTTCTGTTGAATGGGCAGTTATAGGATCGCGTTAGTTCCGAGTTATGATTAAAGTTTGAAAAAATACGCAAGTGCAACCGTATGTTTAGGAGAATACCGAATGTTCATCCCGTATCCACTTTTAGGCACTTATAATACTTAAGTGAGGCACCAAAGAGTACATATATGGATGCAATAATGAGAGAATGATATTATAATTTCTACAAGAGTAGCAGATACAATAATTTTTTATGCTTTGGCACGGCACTGACCAAAAAATAACATTAAGTCGTTAGCGGAACAAGATGGAGTTGGAACAGTACAAGTTTTTTCGGGATTTCATTTCATACGATCATTTTTGAAAAGCATTTGTTCAGTAGGGTAGAGAGAGAGCATTACTTTTTTGTGTACAAATCATGTAATATGGTGAGAAGCATGTTCACAGTGAAACACTGCACTATTATATCCAAACACCTTAAATGCGCATGTGTTAATGCCCACAGGAGAAGAATAAACAAATAATAGGCACAATTATTTTGGTGAGTGGCTAGTGGCCAATTTTTCCCCTGAAATGTTTACAGTTTTAGGGATTTATTTTGTATGCTTATTAAATAGACAGTTTAATTTTACGACGAATTTTTATCTATTTTCTCAGATTGAAAACAGATACGTAATTTTCAAATTACAAATAGAAGATTAAATCAAAACGACTGGTTCAGTTACGATAAACTCGGCAAATACATATCTTTATCACAATTGCTGCCACATTCACACATTAACAAGGCATGTTAAACTGGTACTTTACGTGAGAATGCACTGGGTCTCTGAACAACAAACTCACATTTGTGGTCCTACAATTTACGATCCCTTCGCCGACTACTTCCATTTTCGATAAGTTGTCGTTGTCACTGTTCACGACTATTGCACTCCAATCAGTCAGTACATGGGTATTTCACACAAATACTGGTGTGGGGCAAGCTGCTACAACCCCTGCGGAACTCTGGATGATTTTAACAAACGTAGTACTAATCTAATCGCTTACTCTCCAATTTTTTGATGATCGCCCTAGAGAAAACGATTAGTTTTAGTATGGCACCATTTCTTTACCGAAAAATGCTGAAAATAACTTTAAAATTATGATTGTTCGTATTATCTTTTGTTGTATCTAAAAATTGACACAGTTCAGCGTGAACCACAAAACCCAATTTCAGGCAGGAGGATTATGTGTTTAGCACTCGATCAGTCTCGGATTATTGACAGAACGCGTGCTTGGTCAGCATGGCCTTTCCTTCAGCAACAGAAGAGTTACACTTCATGTTACTACTCACACAAGGGTATTGTAATTACGAGTAAAAGAGTTAGTGATCGTTATGCACGTACTCACGAGCGAAGAAACTTTTTACGAAGAGCAGCCGCTAGTTTTACCTACTTGCAACAACAATTGAATTATCCTTAAAGCTCAAGCCTCCGTCCCTTGCCATTTACATCGCAACACTTACTGCTGCAAACTAAACGCTAGGAGAATAAGACGCTTTCAGCGGCTTTCAGGGATCCTTTGCTCCGCTGAATCAAGTGGAGTAGCATACATACGAACACTCACTGTGAGTTGTGAGTGAAGGCATTATTTCGATGTGTGCTGTGCTACCCAACTAGCACTGTGTAGCAAGTAAGTCGTAAAGTACCTACCATTAGATAAAGCTACCAGGGGAGAACCAATGCATGTCAAAATCTTTTCCCTTTAGCTGAGATCCTTATATTCCTGGCTTTTTTCACCGATGCAAGCATCATATACATATACGTCATTATACCTTAGCCAACGATTCTTTCTACATTTAATATTCTTTTACTGTCAGTAGATTCAGAAAAATGATAGAAATCTGTATCAGTGGCCGTGCCAGTAGGTTCCTTAATTTACATTGTATTAGATAAATTTTCTGTGTACAATTCTAACAAACCTATAAAAGATACTTTATCCGAGGAAGAATGAGCTCCTCCTGGGTATGAAGAATAGGCACCCAGCTGCCATTATAGCTATATGATAATATAAAAGCAGCGTAAATTAGATGTTTTTCGGCTTGTTCATTTATGCACCTTTTTAAATCTTATTTTATTTTATACCTACATACGTATATTAGTACGATATGATATGTCTGATCTCAATCTTATATCACATCACATCAATACGTTCTACCTTAACTTTGAGGTTATGAGATAAATGATTTAATTTTATAAATTGCACTTCTTTCTATATTCCACTTTATTGTTATTATTACCCTTTCTGAGATTTATATTGCCCTCACCTGTTTCGTGCGTTGCATTGATAAATTTTAGGCTAGTTTGTAAGCAATCATGTTACAAACCCGTAAAAATCTTAAATTACTTACGAGAGCGTCTCATCTATCCTCACGCATTTTCCAATTGAGCAAAATAAATACTACTCTGTATGTATTTTGACATATATTTGGTTTGCAAAATTTTCTCGCAATTCTTTGCATTTCATTTCATTCATTTTTCCGTAATGAAGCACAAAAATGTATGAGCACCTCCTGCTGAAAGTTGTCGCTAAAAGCATCGCACGTATGGTTAGTTTGTGGCCGGTTGCTTGAAAGGAATCTGATTATTTGGGGATGTTTGTCAAAGGAGAAACTACCTAGAGAAGTTTACGAAGGAACGTGAATGTAATCTCGGTTTCACCACTAATGATTATGATAGTGTAACGGTAACGGAAGAATCATAGTGTGTCGTCGTCGGACGGTTCAATGGAAATGAAACGTGTGGATTACCTAGATAACAGTAGTATCAGTTTCAGCGGGTGTGTGCAAGGCATGTATTTACGATGATAGCATGACAGTTTTTGCACTCTTCATTCTTTTCATACACCTTGTTTTGTTGTGGTCATTCAACTGTTCCACGCGTTTCCACATGTCTGCGTGATATTATTGGGTTGAATCGGTGACTGATGACTGAGTTTTGATACTACTTTAATGTCATCCTTGGATTTTCTGGTTGGACTAATTGTTTCTGCAGCAGGAGACAAATTACTGAATTTCAAGTGTATCACCACCACCACACGGCATTGGTTTTCAGCCAGTTTTGATTTGGCTTACTTTCAAACATTGAAGATGCATAATTGGATGGAAAGAGGGTAGCATTTAGGTAGTACCTGCCGAAGTAATTTCGAAGGAAGATGAAAAAGCTGATAAAAGTTAAAGGCCCACAGGAAGCAACATTCAACTCAATACCCTAGAGCACTTCTGAGCACTTTTCTCTCATTTTCCGTGTAAATTAAGCAAGTATTGTCACTTTAAGATGAAACTTGAACGACATGCAATGTAATTAAAACGTCTTCATTATCACTGCACATTTGAACATGAGGGGAAAAAAATATATACTCCTTGACTTGTACAGGTTGCTCTTTTTATGAGTTCACTCGTTATTTTCCTATTTCTAGTCTTCATCATGATGATCATCATTTCACATTTTTGGCTTGTTAGCTTGGAACGAAGAGTGAGTTGGCAGTTTCCTTTTTTTGTATAAAATGCTTTCTTGTTACATTATAATCATCGATGGTACACAGGAAAAAAAACTTGCATTATAGAATTTTTTGTCTAGTGCTTCTGTACAGCAGGGGATGAGTACAGTTGCGGAAAATCACATTTTCTTTGCCGTTTCAGAGCATCCATTGCAATTGAGTAAAGAGTCAGAGTCAGAGTCAGTGTAAAGGATGCTGGTGCTGGTTCATGTTGGACAGTTGTTAAGTCATCAAACCATGGCTTATTTATGAACCTTAATGTTGATACTTTTTGGATAGAACTTTTTCAATTCTCACTCAGTTTCTGCAGAAAATAACTGGACTTGATGAATTAGAAGGGCATGCGAGTGCAAATTTTGTAAGATGGATCATCACTGATTACGCGATAATTGTTAGACAGAAATTGAATTGATTTGGTTTCGGATTACTAGATTGACATGATTCTGACACATTAATTCTCCTTCAATGATGTAGTTCAAGACTAAAATGAATGGTACAAGTGAAACAACCGCTTAGCATAATTTAAAGGAATCATTTATGTAGCAATTTATCATCGTGATTATACCTACCGACACCTAAATGGTGTCCCAATATCGGCAGCCAGTAATGCTGTATATTATTGCGAGCAATCTTGCTACTAATCGCTTCGCAGTACCTATAAATTGGGGTACCTAATAAATTCACGGTGATTGAAGAACACGAAAACAATTCACTATATATCGATTTTACAGTTATGCGTGTCACCCACCCTACCCTACCATACCCTTTTACGCATATATCCTGGCTCTGGCTCACCACTACAAATCAATAATAATAAAAATGTTGTGTAAATGTTTATTGTTTATCGAATATCTACGGTTGTAGTAAACATATGCATCGCACACCAAACAGTATATTATATTATATGGTTAATAAAGAAATGGTGATGGATTATTTGCGTCCTAATAAATCTTGTGAAGCAAGCAAATGAAATTCCTGGTGAAGTCAATGTTAACTTCTTGATTGATTCCACCTACGGAGTAATTAATTTTGCGAGGCGAACAATACTAAAAAGTGAAAAAGGTTTAATAATGCGCTGAATGAATGGCATTCCGCAGGTAATTACAAATTGAAGATTTAGGAAGGTATTGGCTAGAATGATTGACCTAGAATTTTTCGTCGGTAATTACATAATCGTGTTAAATAAAACTTTATAAAATGGAGACTAATATGTAAAATGTGTAGCATAATGTTTATCTTCACTTCATTGGTTTCAATAATATTATGCTGCTTTTAAATTAATAACTTGCAGTTATTAAGTTGACCATCCTTAATACCGAATAGCATCGTGCCCAACCGGTTTTCTAAATTCAATTATACTTTTGCTTATGAAATACCAAATATTTCAAGCAAGAAATCGGTCGACTTTTCCTTTTCAAAAATGCTGATTGAGAAATTATATTGTGCTGAAGCTTAACATCTTAAGGGCAGGCCCATTACATACAGCAGTTTACTCTTTAATCTCACCGGATAAGGTCGTAGCACACACACACGCACGTCAACATCATTTATCGCTTCTGCACTTTGCTTACAGACTGCAAATTATCTTTGGTGAATTGCCTGTCAATAGTCGTCCCACTTGTTTTATATATGTAAACCCTACGGCTTATTGGCAGTTGTCTTCAAGTTGAGCAATAATTTTGCCTGATAATTTAACGAAATATGGAATCTAAAATATATTGTATTTATGTACCCATCCATACCCGTTCAACAATCAGTTTTTTCTTTAAAAACTATTTCCTCGTTTTACAGTTTGGAGCGTGGTGCTCCCAACTCCAACTCGTGTCTTTTAAATCAAAAGCTGCAGATGCTAAACTGCTGCATCGAGAAGAAGATCGCTCGTGCTCAAAAAGAAAGCGAGAAGAACACTTCAGAAGATGTTGAAGTGGTTGAAGCAGAAGAAGGTAGGTAAATCGTCAAATACGTAAGTACAAGGATTACTGTTGGTGAGTGAGCCGCAATGCTGACGTGTATGCACGTAATCTAATAAATCAATATATCATCATAAGGCAATGAATAGAATGTGAATACTTTTGTAACCCAACATGACTCTTAAAAGGATAAGTGCATTGTTATCCAACCCATCATCCGTCAAATGCCCCTCATTGTTGAACGCCTACAAACTTCCAACTTTCTTGGAATTCGGAAAGACTGTGTAGAAAATTGTCTGTCTGTATCTTCCAATGTTCTCTTCTAGCATTTGAATGGAAGGCATACTACTACCTGGTGGCTGCTGAATTTTGCCATAGGCAGACTTAGAATTTACTTTTGGATGTCTGAATTGAAAGATAATCATGTTGTAATAATAATAAGCAATTATCATATCAAACTTGAGAATATGAAAGAATATCACCCCCAGCTATCCATACAGGGTATTTGATTGGATAAGTAGATATTAGGATATTACTTGCATTGCTCTAATTCTAATAGGACTGCTCTGTCTTGGCATGAAAGAAAAGAAGTAGAATCATTATTACCCCAAGTGCCTCTTCGACCATTAGTTGTGCAAGATGGATGATGTGACGATGATGAATATAACGATTACTTGAAATTCATAACCTGTCAGGTTGTCTGTCTGTCATGGTAAAAATGTCTTACCTGTCATATCATCCTATTGACGATCATCTTATCTTTTGCGTATTCTATTGAAATGCTAGTCATTGTCAGTGTGGTAAAACTAGAGATGTAGTAATAAGATGGTGTTTAGAATTGTGTACGATTAAAAGTTGCGTGTATTGTCGACCCGATTCATTTGTCAGACCTGAGGTAAGCGACTTTTGAAAGCTGCTTAAGTATTGAGAGCTGTTAAATCAACCAGCGGTAATCCCTGTTTTCAAGATTTTTTTTCAATTGAATGTTCATGCTGAGTTTTTAATAACCCTTGCTAGTCACTGGCGAGCAAATCTTTTGAAATTTCATACATGCGTAGTATTTACAGCGTACCTATGGCGTACTATACGTCATATTAATTAATTGATGTGTGACGTGTATACAGGAAGATTTTATGAAGTGTAATTATTTTTTTATTTGCAGAAAGTGAAGACGAGGATGACGAGTTCTTCGACTGTGATGACACTATGAATACCACGACAAGTGAAAACAACTCTGTCATTAAATTACACAAGCCTGCTGGGCGCCTGAGAAAGTGTGGACGACTTCGTTTGTTGAAAAGTGGGGAATCAATGTACATTCCAATAACACAGGTATGGGTAGCTATTTAACATATTATGTGGGTGCCTGAAAATCATAAAACTTCTTTAAAAAAACATGTTACATAAACTTGAATTAACGGGACATGATGTAAACTGTAGGACCCTGCGCCTCTTACAGAAGATGTTGTTGAGGAACAGGCAAAGATTTTGGTCGATCTTGGTAATGATGCTGAGGGAAGTGAAATGCGTGCCAAAATGATGAGCGCATCGCTTCTTTCAGATATGGAAGCTTTCAAGGTCAGTGGTTTTATAACTTCACGCATAAACTAGTACACAAATGTAGTAAACTTTACAACGTTAAGCCATACGATCTAGATAATAGTAATAGTAAACAGTTTGATGCAACTAGCAGTTTTCTAAACATATGTTATTGCTTTTGCGTAGGCTGCTAATCCAGGGGCAACCCTGGAGGACTTTGTAAGATGGTATTCGCCACGGGACTGGATTGAAAATGACGATACGGACAAGTTCGGGAACAAAACGGGAGAATTAAGTGCTAGAATGAAAGTACCTGGGAATTTATGGATAGATGTGTGGTCGACTGCTCAGTCGGTACCTGTCAGACGGCAAAAGCGGCTTTTTGACGATACAAGGGAAGCAGAAAAGGTATGATGCGAACAGAAACAGAACAGATATGGTATTTATGATTTAGTTAATGTGTGAGCAGCCACAACGGACGAAATCTTCTGACCTATACCTTTTTTGTAGGTTCTGCATTGGTTGGGAAATCAAACCTTAAGCGACATTTGCCACCTACTTTTCCCATGTCTTATTCATGCAGCAACGCTTAAAGTCGTAGAGGAAGCGGATAAACTACCATTCGATTACCACTTACCTGTTCAACTCCCACAACAAGTTTCCCAATTCACTCGTTGTTTTGGACCCATTGGTTGCACTGCGAGTGAAACAACAGCAGCGTACAATCTGGTTCTTTCATCGATAACTCGCTGTGAGGTGGAAGTTACACAAATTCGATCATTTCAACATAAATTCCCCTCGTTAGATTTGACAGAAATGCTGAAGGGGAAAGTAGATAAAAGTGAAACATATGGCACAGAATTTTTACCCAGGTACATTAAAGTTGAAGGAGGGTTCAGGTCTGATGTTGGGAAAACAATTAAAGAAATTTTTGTTAAAGAGCAGTCTGTCAACCACCTTGTAGAATTCGAAACTGAATTTAAATTTGGAAAACCTGTGAAACGCGTATTTGTCCTTAAATACATCCCTCCCAAATCAATTGCTAATGATTCTATAGGATATTTATGTCTTCCGCAGAGGATGAGTTGTTTGTTGAAAGAAGACTTATTTGTATCTGCTGGTACATTTTCCCTTAGGACGGACTTAGGACAATAAAGAAACGTTAAATGATTATCCTTAAAAATGTATTATGAGTTTCATTTATGACGCAAATTCGTTGGGAAACGGTTACTTTTCATTTTCGTTACTGTCAGCAGAAATGCCTTTGTCTTTTATACGATTTGTCGTGTAAAACCTTTATATTATTTGATCAAAATATCTGAAATATAATATATAATGCGAATCGTGATAAACACCCGTTACATGTCAGATTTATTTGATTGTAAAAAAATAAATGTAAGCTTTGTTTACGCAATACCGTTAAACTACTCTCTGTCTCCAATTATTTAACAAAATTAAAAGTATCTTGCATAAATTCACCCACAAAGATGATGGATACATGTACCTATTGTTGATCTTAATCAATCAATCAAAATCCCACTGTTATTGGGATGCAGACGTTCTGCGTGTGACCTTGCCATTGTACGACCTGGCAATCTTGTGAACTAATAGAGCAACAAAAATCAAGAACTTTCGGAATCCGATAATTGTTCATAATTTATAAGCTGCCGTTCTGCCAACCAGACAAGTTGCAAAACACCATTGTCAATTAGATGAATTTGTTCTAATGATGATTGCTACTGGTTTTCGCAGTTAGTAAGTAATGCTGGCATGCTATGCAGACGCAGACGAATCTAAGCGGGTATGCATACCCTACAAATCTTCACGAACTTTGATCAGCAATTATCTCTGATATAGCCGCATGCATCCTTTTATTTGCTTGTTTTCCCATTATCGATTAAAAATGGAAAATGGATGGCATCTCGACGAACTGGTTGTTGCAAGGGATTTTAGTGGAGAATCAATGAACACATGAATTAGTATAATGGAACGGAGGCATTTTATTTTATTCTTTTTAATGATTTTTTCACGAAATTACAATGTGTAATGTAACATACAACGTGGTGATAAATCACTATCAAGTACTATATCGTACGCATACAAGATGTATAGTAATTTGGCCTTGGAGTTTCATATTTTTTGGTAATGTAGTTGGCGTCCGCGTAATAATAATTACAGCACATCCCTTCGTGGCACTTGTCTACCAAAAGAAATTCAGAATCATTAATAATAATAACGTTTAACAATTACGCATGCAAAAAGGATATATATTTCTGTGTTTCGTTGAAAATCCCAACCTATACGTTTATAACATTATCCGGGGCTCTGTGTTATAAATTTTCCTCATTATATATAATACAACAGTAACAATATGTATTTCCGTTATATGCTTATTATGGTGTACTTGTCTGTGTATGTAATATTACTTTAAATAGCATACATTTAAATATTAATACAATATATTTATGTAGTCTTATGAAAGAATAATATAACTTCAATAGCATACTTCATTAAACTTCATCTTGTTAAAGTAGTAATTTCTCTTCAAATACTTTTTTGACTGTCTTGGTTTACTCTTCCCCTCTATTTTAGCGTATATCTCAAACCCAGATTGGAAGTTTGACGTTTTTTCTCTTTTTTAACTTTAGCTCCCTACAATACCAAACTGTATATTATAATTATTAAGATAACCATTACCCTTTCAACTCCCTAACGAAAAGTAAACAATATTTTAATAGCTAATAATAACTGCATACCCTAAATAAATGCATAATACAATATAATATCAATCTAGTATCTTCATAAGTAGAATACGCTACAGCCAAATGTATAAGTATTTTTTTACATTTCATACAGTACATTACGTTATGTATCAACTTTTTCAACCTGTGTGTAATAGCAATGACTTATTAAAAGTGAGCACTGTGCATGCTTCTGCACGCGCTGCAAGAATGATAGAGTTCTTTTAAGCAACAAATTAAAGATTTTTTTAAAACGAACGTGCAAAGATCTTGCACGAACAAACATAATAATCTGTATCAAGTAAATCTCGCGTTGAGTACAACTGGCGGCGCATCTTCTTCGTTCGACTGTTGTAAAACCATAGCTATAAATGCCTATTCACTCAACAATCACAATCTTGTCCCTAACCTAATTGAAATATCCAGTTAGTATAATATTTATCCTGTATGCAACAATTTTAGTATATAGCCTACATCAGAATGGTTTAATCTCAAGGCCACTGTTACATCATCGATCAGGTTCTTTTGATTACATAAATAGTTATATCTTTGTCGTCCACTGCCAACGCTAATTTAATAAATAGTGCTGTATAATAATAATAAAGTGCAAAGGTTCGGATATTTTACTGCGCCCAACATTGCAGTAAAAATTTACAAATACGTCATATTATATTTATTTACGCAGGGAAAAAACATATTTATGTTAAAAGACAAAGGTTAACTAAGTGGTTGACCCGATGCGATAAGTAAATAAAAAATGGTACTAGAATTACATATTATAATATACAGTACAGTATCGTTATTTGTATGGTGAATGGTGATGGTTGCAGGCTCATAGTTTCTGACGTATGTGTAAACAAACATACTAAAAAGAAGATATTTTTACAGATATTAATTACACGTAGCAAAACAAGATATGCATTTGCTGGGCAAAAAACTGTGCATACAACAACTCTTATAGGTAATTAGAGAGTTGCATCTCCAAAGCTTACCGTCAATGCCTAGGGACATGGTAATTGGTAATAATATTTGCTGGCCAGCAAGGAAAAACGGAGAAATGGGGGATCATTCCTCCAGGAAAAAGGCACATGTAAGATGAAAATGTTATCTTTGTGTGCGTCATATTGTTCAGGTGTAACAAAACCCTATAAAATCTATTATTCTACACACCACAACAATCGTTTATTATTATTACAGTTAAAGCTTCAATCGTTTCCCGAATAAGTTACTGTATGGAAATTCACTTATCCGATGACCATTCTCACTGACTAGAGAAAACTCATGTCGTATTATTTTTTCCCTAAAATTAAGTTTCCTTAAAAATTACCACACCCCTTATACATATCTTCACCATTATACAAGGTGTTAAAAATCTTGAAACACAAGTCGACAAGTGGAAAAACAAAACAAAAAACAATGTCAACCGTGTTCCTTCATTAAATTGATCACGGGAGAAAATAGTATCATCAGAGTGTTTCTGTACAAGTAGTAAAGGGACATGTTTATTTGAATAAAATTGGTGAAAAGTCAGGGTGAATAGGGTAATATCCTGCTTGTAAAGTTGTCTTAAAACAGAAAACATAGACAACTTCTAATGTAGAGGGTGTTTCAGCAATTTCCATCAAAATTGTCATGAAAAAAGCTTCAAAACGTTATATACGTTGCATCACTAGCAAAAACTGAAGAAGCATAAAGCATGTTTTGTGATGCTAAACGTCTGTTGCACTGTACTTTTATGGGCCTTTCACTCCGCAGGTTACTGACTGACTGATGATGTGTAAAAGCCTTCAAAGCAGAACTAGACAAACCAGGAATAAAGTGTTATACGAGCTCTCATCTTATCAGGTCCTCTAGTGCGCACTACTACAAAAACTGCTGTAAAACTGCATCAGTGTGTATACCGAATGAAATATGCCTATATAAAATAATATTCTTTTTCAAGATAAACGCAGTAAAATGCTTGCGTTTCCGTGTGGAGACATAATAGCCACACCCAAAAACAAGAAAGAAACGAACCGAAACTAGTCGAAGGACAGATATCTATAGAAGGACAACTTGTAAAATTGGAATAAACCAACAGAACACTAGCACAATGTGTATGTGTATTACGCATAAAGCATTATATGCTCTATAAAGCACAGCAATAAAGTGTAAATGTTTCTCCTCTTTCAGATAGGATTCAAATCAAGTTTACTGGCTTGCTTTTTCCTTCGAGAAAAATGCAACCTTTCAACTTTCTCTGTACATGATCCAGTATAGAGCCCTTAAGCAGACAAGTAAACTGTGTCGACCTTAGCGAAACTACATTGAAACTCCATTAAATAGTATCGAGATACAGACCAAAAAAGTCACTTAAAACATATATAGAGTACCAGTATATAATATGTACAATACAAGACAACAGAGAGAAAGTCGTGTATCTTGGTACATCTCAACTCAATGGACAACTTCACAACTTTGTAAACAACTAGCCTATAAGATTGTAACACGACATGGTACACAGCATAATAGCTGCATTGAGCCAACTAAATGTCTATGGCGCAGCTACAAGGATGACCTTTAAAATCGTGTGCAAATATATATTCCTATAAAAAAAATTCCACGATGAGCTGGTAAAAGTTTCCACTATTACCACCCCTACAACTCAACACAATGCAATGCTATATTTTATTGAAAAGCGACAAGATATTTTAAATCTAGAGTAAAATCTTGTTTGAACACATCCAACCGTTAAATCTTGACTACTATGACCAGCAATATAAAAGGATAAAGGTTAGAGGAATCTTTGCCCCTTTTGAAAATCTCTAGCTTTCGAGACATTCAACGGAAAGGAAATAGCGGCATGACGGTAGTTGTAAGATCAGTGTACAAATATACAATGGATAAACATCAACAATTGCATACAATATGTACGCAATTTTTGGCAGTAAGGTCCTTACGATATTAAATTATACTATTATAAATATAGTATATGTATATAGAATAGCCTGCTGTTACACCTTAATCTTAAGCAAATAACATCACTCTGCGTTACATGGTTTTCACACACGTATAGCAGTATCCGCAGATTGTAAATATTACACGACGGGCCCATCTATGTGTTACATAATATGACCCTGCCAAAAAAAGTGCATTTTGGTGTTCCAGCCCGAATGTGTAGCTATACGGAACGTCTTAATGATAAATACATATTTGTTATTATTAAATATATTCATAATCAAATTACCATTTAAATCTTGTCATGAAGATGACCCCTGTAGCAAATACGACAAATACAACCTCTAAGAAAAAAAAACTTGTAAAAAGGTGTGATTTTTAGTAGAATAACACTTTGCATATCATATAATAACAAGAATAAGGTAATAAGAGTAAAGTCTAAATTAAAAGCTATATGAATACCTCTACATCCGTGTGAGTAATACGATATAGTATGTACTAAAAGCAATAATTTCCTTCAGATTCTGACTTTTGGTTAGACAATGATTGAAGAAGTGCAGTGACCAGTTTGTCGAATGAATTATATATTGCGTTATATTTACTACATGAATCTTAAGTATTATATAGTATGTCGATAACTCCTTTGTCTTTTGATTTTTTACTTACAAAAAAGTTGTGTGTGGCCCACGTGGAAAATAAAAATACACTTTGACCTGCTCCCACTGGAAAACATCTAAAGACTATTATGCAGAGATGAATGAATAGTATATGAGTTTTATTATGTGTGTGAAATATTATTTATGGTCCACGTTGTTTTCGGGGAACAATTTTGCGGTGTGAGCTGTGCGTATTATATTGACGAAAACGGTCAACTTTTCTACTGTACAAATTTTCTCGTTTTTCAAAGTTACAGCGAGGATATAACGTGTATTTTTATTAATTCACGCGTTATTTTTCTGTTTTCAAAAGTCTACAGCAAAACGTGAAAGCGTGGTTTGTTATTACGTATTATGGGCCAATTCCGCAAGGTTGCCAATGTCAAAGTGATTCCACTCTTGCTTGACGTGCTTTCCTTATAAAAACCAGGATGCAACCTCGAACTGACATTTTTTTTATAGATTTTAAAATGTGTGAGGAAAGACGGGAATGAAGTGATCAGACCAAAAATATTAATTCTACTTTTATAGTGTTTTTCAGATTGTGCTAATTATCTTGAGAGAGTTGAGGTTTTTTTTCCACATGAATACGATCCAAAGCGGTAACTGGTACGTACGTGTACACAGTTGATTGTATGTAAGTATGGTATAGAAACTGATCATGTGAAAGCACTGATACATACTAGGGATTCATCTTCGTACGCCGCACCTGGTCCAGCCCAATGTCGTGGACTTGCATAGAATTAGAAAGGGAACAAACCAAAGTCACTTTTTTGCTCCACAAGGACCAACCTTCACATCTGTTTTCGAGTCCTGAACTTGAGAACGCCAGGACCCGACTCCAGATGCTTCCTTTAAAACATATTTTTGTCTCTTCGTCCCATTATAATATTATTTTATAAAACACATTGTATAGTCATCATGTCAAGAGTTGAAGGAATAGGATAGCCAGGGACAAGTTGATTAGCACCACTAAGACCATAACCTTTTGACGTGACAACCAATTCTGGAATAGAAAGAAAGAACAGCGTTAAGTACAACCTCTCACCCTGCACATCCTCATGCAATGCATATAGGTGAATATAGGTGACTGACAAACCTTAACATTTGGATTGAGCAAGTACAAAAGTGGATTAGCTTTATATCTGTCTGCCTCTTCCTGCATTCGATGAAGTTCTTGTCTCCTAGCGGATCCGAGAGCAGCCAGTTCCTCACGCGCGATTCCTGGTACTGCTCTTGGAAGAGTTACTGAATCCGGAAGACTCTTTTTCCTTTGTGGAAGTGCAGCTCCTCCTCCCCCTCCACCACCTCCGGAAATCTGTGGACAGGAAATGACACGCATTCACTAAAACGATCCTACTTACTACTGGGCATTTCAAACAAACTAGTTTCTTCTGAACGACCTGCATGAAGACCAAGTCTTCAGAGCTAAACGATCTATACATTTTAATAAATAAATAAAAACTATGGGGGTGATCCGCTGAGGAAATATGGACGTTCACACAGTAATATTTTAACGATCAAAACAAACTCAATCTATCAACACTTTAGGAGAAAACGTTGACACACTGTTTGATATTATGTATTTTGTCACTATCTGCTTCAATAATTCAGTGACAGTCAAACCGTTGCCCAGTCTCAGTTCAAATAATACTTGATGAGCTTGGGAAAGCTTGATGGGGGGAAGCGACAAAGAGCGAGCCAACTATATTCCCAGCGTAGCCACTTGTATCTAAATTAGTTCATGAAGAACTATTCAAAGATAAGTCCCATGGTGTCAATACGTCGTTGTCGTCGTCTCCTTGATTGCTATGCATGTGCTCTGATATTTTGATGGCAACCTTGTTCTATAAAATAAAAAGTTTCCTCGGAACTAGAAGCATCTACAAGTAAGTAGAATTGAAGCATAGAAGTGAAAACATTTGGCATAGTTATATGGTTTTTTGGTTTTTTCCCCTCTTTGCTCTGTCTTATCGTTTGTCTAGCTATATAAGTTAACAAAAAGTTTATACACGTCTCCACCCTACATGATATGACTATAGAGGATGCTTCAAGCACTACATTTTTATGCATTTCTTTTCTCCGCGGATTGAAATAGTAGAGAGGCATCTTAGGAGCCAAGTGATGATGATGATGATGATGCGACTGAGACGCTGCTGCTGCTGTGTTATGTAAAACATGATATCATTCAACAACAAGAGTCGAATTAGCTCGCAGTTTAATTTTTCTGTTTTTTCATTGTATTGTTTGTGTCGTTAGGTATGCGCTCTGCAAACATGATAATATTTTTCCTCTTTTTCCTCTGCCACACAGACGAAATTAACTTCAGATTACGAGAAAGCCGAGCTCCAAGATAGTATTAAATGCGCTAATAAAAAGCTAAAAATCACGGTACATGGTAAACGACAAGGACAAGCTTTATATATTTTCAGCTCGAAGAAGAAGATGTTCTGCACTCGAAGGAACGGATGGATGATTTGGTTTGATTTTCTTTTACTGAGAGAAGATTTGCGAAATACATGTCTGCATATAATACATATATTCAATTCAAGAAGACACAGTAAATAAGACACCACTGCTTTCCTGGCGCTTGGATTTTGTGCCAAATTTTTCTGCAGTACTTTTTCCGATGTAAAATATTACTACGTACGGGCGTACACAGTACGCTCGCTATCACAACTACACTTTCTGCATTTGGCTTGTCTATTCATGAGACCAACTTTAACTGTTTAGCCCTCAATGTAGTACATGAACAATTTGACGATGCGTATCTCTAGGATTTCATCATGAAACCCAGCTGGGGTTCTCTTCAACCTTCCCCGTTTCACGTTTTAAACTTTGTGGCCCGCATATTACGCTATTAAGCTCTCCGAGAGGAAAAATACACCACTGATTCATTCATTCATTTATTTTACATATTATGATGATGACACACTGGTCTCGTGTGTGTGTTTCTCTGCGGCTCAAGGTTCAAGGTGTGCTCGCTCGCTTTTCTGCTTTTCCCTTGTCGTATTAAATCTTCATTTTGCTTAACATAATATTTTGAAAAATGTATACATTTGAGAGAAAAGCGAGAAAGCAGACCGACCATGGATCATAACGCGTATAAGGTCCAACTCTGGCACATGAAATTTCTTTCCTATGAGGTATTTAAGATGGAACCGCCGGGGAACTTCACCTTCATGAATAATAACATCATGACATCATGTACGTATACATTTACAGTTACGCTTTGCAACCACCAACATAACTTGTGTTCAACATGCAAAATGACTATGTGTCCTCGACCAGTTAATTGTACCAGAATGAACAGACAGACGTTTTGCCTCTTAAAATCCTTTACGTGATTTAGAAAAGTTGTTCATGTACACTTGCTCATGATGAGATGAGCCAATTAGTGAAACGTACACAACGCCAAGCGTAGAAAGGTCAGACACAAAAACTCTAAACGAGTGTCCATTGATAAAATATTACCAGGTAATTGGCGTTTTTTTTGTTTGCACATGACACTCGGGTGAAAAATGTGGTTTTATCATCGGTTCCTCAGTCAGAGATCGGTTGCCACTGCATTTAAATTTGAGAGCGTGATGAAGCTAGCTAGTTTCATGCATCATCAGTAGGAAACGTTCAGAAATAAATGAAGTTATAAATAGGTCTAGATGAGTCTCTGTGGAAGAAAAGCAAATCCACGCACGCATTTTTTCGTACTTCTTTCTTTCCCATTCATGGCTTTGTCTGGGGGCAAATACATATGTGATGAGTAATTTTGCAAATTTTCATTATATATTCGTACGTACGTGTTGCTTACTGCTTACGGTGAAGTGATGTAAGCGGATATGATGATGCAAAAGGAATAGCTACAGCTACAACACTTCTTATAATTATTAAGAATATTTTCTTGTTGAGCATGTAATGCCTTTGGGTGATGTAGGTAGGTATTATATGTATATATGGTTGTGAAATAAAAATACAATGGATATCCAGTTTCTAAAAAGACGACATAGTCACTCATTATGCTTGTTCGCATTGGTATGATGATGAATCACTTCACATTGAAAACTGGGAAGGAGAAATTGAAATCACTAACCTTAGGCATTGGAGTAGGTTTCGGAACAGCTGCTTGTGGCTGTAGGAACAAGGACTCAGTACGCTTCGGGGTAGAATATGGAACAGTAGGAATATCTTGAGCGAAGCCGCCTCTATGTCGTAAAGTCGCATCTTCTAAAGACGTAACACCACCACCACCACTCACACTCACACTTTCATTCATTCCGAATTCTGGAGCTGCACCAAACCTTGACGGAGTTTCTCCCCTTCGAGGTGCAGGCGTCGTATCCATCTGAAGGAAGGCATCAAGCGCCGGATTACTGGCTCCCCGAGGTCCGACAGTAGGTCCCATTGGATTCTCCAAAAGCTGCGGCGTTCGCTGCCTTGACTGGGCACGGGAGTGAGGATGATTCTGGCCGACTTCAGGAGTTTGTCCTCTAGTTCTAGACCTATCTCTGCCGTACCTATCCATCGAGCTGCCTCTACTTGGTGGTCTTTTGTAATGGTCGAAGTGATCACTCATTGCCTGCTGGAACCCGTAATTTGAGTTGCTGGAAGCTGGGTTCATCTGTCTTTGCTGCTGCTGGGTAGCCATTTGACTCCTTCTGAAGGGGTCGCGACCCCTATCTTGTCCCATCCCGAGGGGCGCCGACATATTGCCCGTGTCCATTTGTCCGGAATGTGGAGCGGAGTCCTTAAGTCCCAAGGAATTCCTAAACGCTGCTGCACTTGGGTTCATTCCTGGCTTCGACTCACCGCCACTCATGTCCATTGCGTGGGGTCCATGTCGTGGTGGAGGAGTAGGTCCATACAGTCCACTAGGCTCATTCACACGGTTCAAGAAGGGTTGTTGGGAGGACGACACGGTAAACTGGGGTGCGTCGAGAGGTTGCTTAGTCGAGGGAGGTCGGTCCAGCCGGTCTGGGTTTTGACGGAGGGGAGCGTACGCAGAATAGGAGCTAACGTTCGTATATGATGAGGGCTCTTCTAATCGAGGTGGCTCAACTGGTTCACGACCACCTGTGGTCAAGCCCGGTCGAGCTGAAATTTGGGAATTAGGCATTGACGTCGGAGTTGTAAGTTTACTGAGATCTGGTTGAAGAGTGGGAGGAGGACGTGGTGGGCGAACGACTTCTGCTCCTGAAATCAAAACCCCATTAGCATTCAACCGTGGACACAATAATCATAAATGGAGAGAGGGAGCGAGGCATCCCTCCCATAAATTCTTTTCCCATAAACTCGCCTGGCTGAAGGAAATCAGGAGCCAATTCCTTTGCTATTACACGAGCGACTTCTGAATCTTCCCTGGCATGGGCTGCTGAAATATCCGCTTGTTCTGCCTTGCCTCGTGCAGTTGCAGTCCTAGCATTGAGTAACCCGAGAAAGATCGTAATTTTCACATTTGAAAGTGTATATATGATATGATCATAATTAAACTACATACTCAACTCACTACTCTACCCAAGGCATAAATGAAGGTGGAACCATCCAAAATCATAAAATCCACCCTTTTCTCCGGCGGACAAAAATAACCTCACTCGACGAGGCAATCTTCACCACCTCATCCAATATAGGTACGCAAGCTACTACTCCACTTCTCACCATCTATCTCTCCCTCCACACCCTCACGAACTTTATGCCTTCCATAATAATAACCGAAAATGGAGAATTACTGCACCCACCTGGAAATGGCAATGTCGGCCTTCTGCAAAGCAATTTTCGATGCTCTCTGAGCAGCATTAACAGCAGCGTCAATTCTCTCACGGAACTTGGCTGATCTGATAAGGAACAGATGCTTCTTCTTTTGGGATGTTATCAGCACATTGTTCTTATACTTCCCTTCCTCCGTTGAGCCATCCTTGAACGTGGTAACGCCATACCCATACTTTTTATTGTTGTACCATTCCCCCTCATATTTGAGGCCGTCCGATCTTTCGCTGATCCCAAAACCACTTCGTTTATCGTTCTTCCATTCGCCCATATACGTCTCCGTGACATTTGCATCCATCTGCTCATCCTGGGAACGTAATCATAATAAAACATACAGTGCACATACATTATGCATGAGCAGCTCCCATCCGTCTGTCTAAACAACCGTAAACAATGTTTTACATTGAAAAATAACGGTTATCGTAAAAACACGGGGGGAGTGCTATCGGGATCACACAACCAATTCAATAGACATATAACATCAGCAGCAGCAAAGGATGCCTAACACGAAAAAAATCTATCCGTTTTTGTTGTTTTCTCTAGTTTTATTACCAAAAAGCAAATATATATAGCAAATCATCGTTACACTCCGCTCTAGGTTATGTTATACTACATAAATGCACGGATAAATATTTTAAAAAAACTACTGCTGCAGTGCGTGTGGCTCTTGTGTGAATAATCTATTGCTATGTTGCTCAGCTCTTTTGGACAAGCTTTCTACTAGCGTGCATGCTTAACCCTTACAGCCAGAAGTTCTTGTTTGATAAACGATCCGATTAAGGATTCTCTTCAAACTTGCAGTTTCTTTTTTTTCCAGCGATTTTGTTGTTTAAAGTAAACTCTACTACATACCTATGTACCAGGAAAAATAACAGTTTAACAAAGGGTAGTATAAGTCTGACTAACTACTTTTATACAATATATAGGGATATATATAGGATATGCTAGAAATCTCTACAAACTTTTCAGACTTTCCTGACGTGTTACAGATTATGTATTACGGGAACGTGATGTGCTGACATATTAAAGACATGCAGGCAATCTGATTAAATACTTACCTCAACTACGAAAGAGGCATTAGAGTCGGTGTGATGAGATCCGGAAGTAACGCCTGACGTTGCTGAATCACTGCTCATCCAAGATGTAGTGCTTCCTGTTGATCGAATACTTGAGTTTGTACCCCGTTTATCTAGATCTCCCGTACTTCTTTGTTTTCGTAGTTTGAGTCCCTGGAAGAAAACAGCGTACCACACAGATGAGATGAAATAAGTTTTTATCAGGATTTTTTTTCGCGTTGCGTTGTGTGAACCAAGTGTGAGGATGAATCAATATTTTCGATCTTTTTTCTCGCGAGAATTTGTCATATTTGGCCGTCCTTAAATGGCACGATTACCGACCGGAAATGAAGCCATTTGGCTGACCCTTCCTCTCCCCGCACCGCTCACTTTTTCCCTTGTTTTTGGAGAGTAGAGTCAGGAAAAAACCAGCTCGTTAGACGGGTTGACAGTGATACTTTTGGTGCAAATCAAACACGACTGAATTTCTTTCAACAACTGCGACGGTGAGCCTTTTTCAAAACCAATGGGATCATAAAGAACCATTCTAACAATATTTTTATGGTTATATACACTCCCTGTTCCGACTTCCGTTATATAGGGTGCTCAAAACTTCAACGTCAAAAAGGCATCTTATTCCCATAATCATTTTATCACATCAAGCCTCTTCTCTTGTCAATATCATATTCGTCAATTCATCTTTTTATTACTTTCTCCGGATAACCGAAGACAGTCTTTCAAGAAAGAAAAGGGAATCATCATCATCTCTACATTGAAAGGGAGCTTCCACTCACTCACTCACTAACCTCTAAACCATTTTATTTTTAGACTGATGCCTTTCCTTTCATTCTGCCACTTAAATTTGTCTGAACCCGAGTCTCAAAAGTCTCAATGCAATTCAACTCAAAAGAATGAATCTATTTTATCCATTTTTACCCTCTTTCTACCAAAAGAAAGCTTTAAAATTCGGGGTATCACTGCAGCTTTATTTTCCGCTTGCTTTCACAAATCCATAGTAGCACTATCGCATATGCATTCACTATGCGCATTCCTCAAACCAAAAAAGTTGTTCCACTTTCCCCATAAATCTCGTACGTTGCATGTTTATCCATCATTTTGCAAAATGTGCTGTTATATACGGAACATCAGATGATGATATATCCTGTATCATGTCAGCTTACTAAACGCTAAAATTATATTAATTATTATGAATTTTTATTTTGGCGATGGAAAAAATTATGTATAAAGTTTGGTTTCAATCTTTTAACCCGGATCTTTATCGAAGTACTAAATACAGGCTGAATCAAGTGGAGGTAAACTGCGAAAACCCAGCTGCGGATTATTAACAATAGTAAACATTTGGACAAGTACACAGTGACTTTTTGACATGATTCCATATCAAGAAGAACACTGGCTGGGGAAAGCAAACAGCTAGGGAGAAAGCATCAACTTCAAATTTAATAAAGTATTTTGTACCTTGAGAAGCGAGTCTTTGAAGTTACTCGATCTTTCACTTAACGATCTTCGTCTGGCTGGTGGCTCATCGCTTTTTTCTTTGAGAACAAAACCGCCCCTGACATCGTCCATTCGCCGGTCCCTATTGTGATATGAAGGATACAAATAAGGCAAAATAAATGCCTATCTGGTTTTATGGGCATGCAGCTGCATAGTCGAACAGCTAAACTAGCTTGATCATCTCTATTCCCCTTTGACGTCATATATATCATGCTGATGGCGAGTTTCCTTTCTAATCGTAAGAAAGTATACCCAAATTCGCCGCATTATGACTCGAAATAAAAAGAAACGGTTGGTGCACGAAGTATACATGCACAAATTATCAAAATCATCAAAAAAACAATCCAGAGCAGAAATAAGTTGTTTTAGCTCAGTCAATACTTTAGATTGTTGGTGAAAGTTTAAACAGAGTAACATTAAAACTCCAAAGAGGAAATCTTGTCAAATAAATAAAGTCTCTGATTTATCTTCTTTAACGTAGAGGAATTACCTTTCAGATGTGGGTTCTTGATTTTCACTTTTTAACGATGTCATAGATCCAGTTGGAGCTTTTGGACGGAAATGTGAGGCCATTCCAAATGGAGCACTTGTTCTAACGCCATACCCGTGCCTTAACCCTCTTAGCCACTGACCTTGGTACGTTCCTGGAAAATAGGTCAAATCAAATCATCAAACATCTGTATACCGTTGGAGCTGTCGGTTTTGCAACTATTATCCATCATAAAACACGATAATTGTACTTATCAAACATTTCCAGCAATCTATCCAACCGTGCTATTTCGTTGCTAGTGTCATAGGATTTACCGGAAATCATTTTATGCCCACATCTTACACAAGTGATTGGCTTCATTGCATTTTATAACCATGTCATTAGTGGTGTATCTATTTACCAGCTATACCATAATATACTTATCGAATGACATCTGACATTTAATAGCAAAATTTGAAAGGGGAGACGAGACAAGATTTTGCGAAAACACATCCCACACGATTGTATACATTATGGTCAAATTATACGTAATAGCAAGAACCCTTCATAGGCGTGAATTTAGGATAGTAATTTTTCGCCGGCTCGACTTTCACTTCCGCCAAAACAGGCTAACAACCACACCTTTAATGTATTTGGCAGATATGACAGTTCCATCATCACGAGTGAATAAAGTTGATTACCCGGACTTACAAAATAACCAATGTCCGTCACTAACCACACTGACGTTATCAAAGTTTTTTTTATGCCAGCCTGTTCATACTAGTAATCCCACTTCACCTCTCCAGCTTCTGTCAGCGAACACGCACGCAGTCCTGCAGAGTATGGAATTACCACGCAGTAATCAAGTTTATGATTCATATGCGAACGATAAAGTGCTAGCTTATAAGTCATCTATGTTGCAACTGCCATTGTGAGTTGTCAGTGGGCGTGGGCTGTTTTATTTAGGGGGATTCTAGCTGAGTACATATAGAACAAACAAGTGGTCATGAACTAATTAGTCGACCAGACTTTTTCGAATAATTGGGCTTTTTGTAAAAAAGAAAGGGGAGATATATTTCAAACATTTTGTTTGATTGTGAGACTCCAATTAGCGTAATGAACCTCTTACGTATCATTTACTATATGTAGTGAAATAATGCATGGAAATTGAAACCAATTTTCTACCTTTCCAACTACCGTAATACCCATCCTCTTCTTTAACGATTTACAGAGTTGCAGAGAAAGAGGCTGTGTCCTTTTAGATGAACGTGAACGTACGAACCAGTAATAATATTTACATTTATTATGTCAATACATACACCACCCACACCTGACGCATACTGTGTATACCAAGAGGGAAAAGAAGACACAAAACTGATCGGCCGGTCGGTACCGTCTGATCTTTAGGATAGAAAATAAGAGAAAGTATGTTACTCTGTGTAATAAATAATGGTGCGTCGTAGGAAAATAGGGCAATGCTTATGTGTTTATCCATCATCAGTTTCTGAGCTCCAGTGGAGAAAGCATGTTGAGAAAGCAAGCTCTTTGGGACTGAATGAAGCAGTCAGGTAAAAGGAATTACCTAAGCCGAGTTGTTGTCCCACGACTAAGAAAAGCGCGTCCCAAGGCATGCACTCAACAGAACAACATCCCAAGAACAACATCACACGAACATGGCTACTCCCAAACACAAGTGCTGCTAATATCATTATCAAAATAAAAGTGGAGAAAGACGCAGAGCGGAAACAACACGAAAATGGACGCAAATAAATGAATTCTTCCCTTTGCGGTTGTTAGTAGGAGGATGCCTAATTAAAAAAGAGAGACTTTTTGGATACTGCGGGTATAATACGGTACCACACCACACCTATACGGAAATGAATATAAATTGGCAAACGGGTTTTATTAGTATTTTCTTTATAAAATAATCAAACTAAAATACCGGTAGATTCTGATCAAAATGACGAAGAAAGTCGCTACACACGCACGAGAACGTTCCCTGGAAATTCAGAATTTACAATCTTTGTAAGGTAAGAAGCTTGAGGGCATGTGTTAGCGTGAATCAACTTAGGTATTTAATAATATTTTCAATTCAATTTCATCGGTGGAAATACCAATCCGGGATACAAATACCTACAGCACCTAGATATACGCAATATCCCGCAATGATTTATTATCATCGTCATGGTCCATCAAGCTGTGTGCCATTTATCAATTAAGTACTATGAGCACTGTATATGTATTTCAGCCCTATATATAACTGCTAACTTGATCTTGATATTTCCGTCTGTTATTCAATGACTAAAGTTTTTGTGGCTATTCATATTCATAATACATATGTGTACATTCACGACCAGCCACTCCGAACCGATTGAATGCTTTTCAACAAAGCACCCTTCACAACCATGCAACCACCTATTTGCAAAGTTGGAGGATGCGTAGTTTAAAAGCAATCAGGATCAGGATGCTTATAGCCAATAAGCGTTGTAGGCGAACCAAATATTTTGGTTTCGTTGGAAAGATCATCCCAATGATAACACAACCTTTCGCTACTAAACTTCAGCATTTTCTTAATTGAATCAGTGACAACTTCATCATCAAGGTCGGTCTACTAACATTCCCACTCTTTTAATTCAGAGTTCCCCACAAAGTGAAGCAATACCCAATATCACTTATATCCTAGAATATATTAACGTATTGTTTTTTTACGTAATCAAGTTTAACTGATCGTGAGCTCACGTCCTCCACTTAATCATGTATAGAAGACGAAACAAAAAAATAGTTGATAAGAGTAGAACCGCAGAAAATTCGGCATATTATGCATCAATACGGGATAGCCCACGCACTTGGGTAGCGCCCCACAATTATATGGATATCATCCTATGAGTTTCCCTAAACACATCTATTGACTGAGCATACAAAACAAAACCCGTACGTGGACTAGTATCGAATTAATTCAATAATGGTACACATACACACACACAGTGCATCAAGTTTGAATGGATCAGTTGGACCAAAACTCCTTGCTTGCTGATCTTGTTGTTCAAATATATACAAGTCTAGAACAAATGCATTTATGTGATTTACTCGATGTTAGATTGAAACTAAGCTGTTTTCCTCTTTCCCTCTATTTCCATTATATCCCACTCATTTGTTTCTAGAAACATGGAAATCGAATCCAGAGGTAATAATAAAAAAAATTGTAGACATCCGTCGTTCCACATCTGTTTATTTTTAGCCACTCAAGCTGAAACAAAAATGTCTCTAAAAATAACTAGTATAAGTATGAAAAAATATTTTCTCAGTGTTATGGGCAATTCAATACACACTGTATAATAGCAATAGCACGCCGATACATACACACTTTGCATTGGAAATATACAACGAACGTGGCAGGCGCATCAGAAAAGTAGCCTCCATATCTTGTGTCGTGTGTGCAAATATCTAGTTTCCCATCTTCGAACCTCTTCGTCACACGTTCGAGAACAAGAGAACGCTCAGCATCGTGTACAGAGAAAAAAGGAAAAGAGTGACACTTTACGTTTGAGCCCACTAGCACCACTCTCTTCCTAAATGTCCACGTAAAATCAATTGACTCAAAGACGTCTAGCAGCATTTGCCTCTGTTTCCGAGAAAATCCTGGTTACTTTTTAAAATAGCTGTTTCCTCTCCACTTGCAAGCATGTCGCTGTTGTTATAAAACAAATTGCAATTTAGCAACATACGCATTGCAAGTAGAAATGCGGAGAGTCTAGAGAAGGATATAACTAACTAACTATGCATATTTGCATTCATGCTTGTACCTTCGCGTAGATTCACCGAGCGAGCGTGCTGTGTGTTGTGGTAAAAAGTTCTAAACTTGAGGAGACATGGAAGCAGCAAAGTAGATATTGTGGATGGTTGCATGCCACCTTACAGAGTCACCGAGCCGTGTAAAATGAATCTACTGTTTCCTTATTTATCTTGAGAGCACGAAACCAAGCATAATGTTGGCAGTTCTTCATTAGCCATTGCATGCATGTAACATTCATTCATAGTTTTCATATGTATTAGTCATATATATCTGGACGTAGACGTAGATCGATGAGATTGGATGGCTATTGACTCAAAAGTCAAAATGGCCCTTTTATAAATTACTCGGTCTATTTCCCGTGATAAATTAATGATTCTTCGTGTTGTTATTAATTAACATGCTGATTCGTCTTTTCCGTAGGACTCTGTCTTGGTGATTCACATGGTGCTATCCTCACTCCTTCCTCAATAAACAAACGGCAAACATGCTCTGGTGCTAAACTTGAAGTTTACATCGGTAACGTTTATAAAGCATATATTTTAATACGGTTCAATACTTTTGCTATTTGTCAGTAACGTCAAAAGCGTTTAGACATGTTGTAGTGGCTACAACAAACTTCATCATACATGTATAACTTCACATAATTTTGAAATGAATTGAAAGTCGATTCTGAATGTGACAGTGACGTCATATTCCCCATGTGTAACCTGTCTTGAGCCGTTGAGCGAGCGTACCTCTCTCTGCAGAATAAACTTTTTCATTCACTATTCATCCGTATTCTCTTCTCGAATATCCAGGTCTGTGGCTAAATTCACTTCACATGATGATGATGATGATGATGATGTATACGCTCTGAGATAAAAAGCTGTACGGGAGTGTGATGTGATATGATATGAGAAAAAGTGAGTTGACAGGTTGCCACATTTCAAAATGATATTCGACTGGAGAAAGGGCGACAGGTCAGAGACCACCGCACCAGAATAATACCATAATATATACTTGTTATATATGAATGACTACGTGCGCGATTTTGTATAGCATGAATGAACATTTACATTTCACAGAAAATTTCATTTCATAATGCATATGTTTTACTTGAGACAAAGTTTATAAAGATGACATGTACGTGCAGTATCTTTCCTACCTCAACACGGAATACCCCATTCCTAGCCAAGTTGTAAGCGACAAAGAATACTTCATTGAAAGGAAATGACGTAGTTCACAACTTTAACACCAAAGTGAAAGTCAAAGTTACACAAGACCAGCTCAGAATTCTCAGAGCTCATGCAGCTACACCCATCCTCGTGTATATTATTTTGTATTATGTTCTTCTGACTGAGTGAGTAAGGAGGGAGGAGGTCCAGTGAAAATCAAGTGAAGCACATTTTGCAGCATCTAGCTAGAGAAAACTCCAAGAGATTCTCCTGTCGTTTCTTTTTTTGGCAAGGGTGTTTTGGCATCCTCTACAGCAATACATTGTCTGGCCACATCCGTCACCATTCATTTCTCGTTTCATCGTATTATCACCAAGAAGGAAGGTTACATGCATCTCGAAAATTACTAGATGGACCAGGCACTCACGACGCGAGTGGAAAATACGCTATAGTTGGAAAAGTGTGGGCTGCCTAAAATACAGAGTCGTAGTTCCATTCAACATAGTTTGAGATAATGGCTACCCACACCACACGACACAGCAGCAGCACTGGTGCAATACCGTCACAAGTCACACAATGTCTTTAATCTTGACAGTGGCGAAAGGACTGGAGTCAAGCTACCTTCATCATCCTTGAATAATGAATGATGGTATTTTACAACAACGACGGATTCTCTTTTTTACAGTTGAAGTGGCTCTACCCTGGGAAAACTATGGCAGAAGGTCAAAAGGTGCGTCACAAGAGGAAATGAAAGTTTTCGTGGGTAAAAGCATTGTTGATTTTCCAGTCAAAACTGACACCATGATGGAGGTTGATTCACTTTTATTCGATGACGGAAGTCACTGGAATTGCCGTACTTTCAGTGACAGTCCACTGAGATACTCTCCCTTCAGTCTTCACGCCATTAAGGTTTACCTGGATGCCTTTTGCTATAACTGTAACATAGGTATCCTTTTTTATTAGAAGTTGTAACTTTTGTTGGTCTTCTTATTTGCACGTCAGACAGAACTGGGACGCTCTTCTTATTATATCCGTTTTCGGGTTTTCAATGGGACATACGTACGGAGAATACTAGCAAACTTGTTTGTTCCGGATCTTACCATAATATCCCTGGAAAAAACTGGTAAGGTAACCTGTTAAGTATTTGGAGTCACACGTATCTACATCTCATGGGAAGTAATATAGTCGACAAATGCTTTGACTGTGACAGTCGAGTGACAGAATAAAAGTAAGTGGAGAAAGGTACAACAAAAGCGTTGTTTTATCGAGCAACCTTTCATTCCATCTAACAAAGGATACGCAACGCAATGAAACTACCACGTTTGTGCAAGCGGAAGACTGAATTATTGTTTGTTGTAAGCTAAAAATTCCTATTACACCAAATCCCTCAAGATTTACCTGGTTTATTATGTGAACGCTATATCACATCACGCTTGTGTTTATTATTGAATTAAAATTATGGTAAATTTTACTACATACCTCCATCGGCATACGTTTCTGATCCGTAACCATCCTGCAAACCGTTTGCCCACGTTCCTTCATACTTGGCATTAGAGGCTGTAGCTTGCCTTACCCCATATCGTCCTTTAAAACCTTGAGTCCACTCACCACGATACGTCCACCTGCCACGATATTCAGTACCAAGTCCATGTCTCTTTCCATTTTGCCACTGACCTTCGTATCATGCTCCCACTGTGATAAAGAAAAAAGAAATTGTCGTGCATCACAAAACGGTCCTGCAGAACGGTGCAATTATTCTTAACAAATTACTACCCGTCAGCAGTTATAATATCAGACAAACCACCTCACATTTAACAGACTGCTATACATACATAGGCACGGAGTAGGCTTGGCGTGACGATTGACGACGTAGGTCTACTAATGTAAGTAAGTAGGGTAGATATACGAATTCAATGTTATCATCCATAAAAACCGTAAAGAATACATAATATGATGCATCTGATTTTTGAATGTCAAAGTCATTTTTCCTCACGTTAACTCCGGTGCTGGATTTCAGCTGCTTATGATAACACCTTACATGAGATACCCATATATGTTATGAGACATGCTCTGAAACGGCTAGACACTCTAATAAAGACACAATTCAATTCAATTCAATACATTACATCTTTTTTGCAATTTCGTTAGATTGTTTCCAAAAATGAAAATGTAGGCCATTGTGATCGTATTACGTATTTAAATCAACAATGTATGCTCCTCCTGTACCGTGAGACCTGAGACCTAAACCATTCCAATCGGCAGTCGGTTCTGGTTCTCACCAACTCTAATTCAATACTGGACAGGATTATATAGCATTAATAATTATGCAACAAAAACGAACGAAACTTGATGAATTGTGTTTATGCCAAGCCATAATTTTTCACCCCTTGAGCGGTTTGGTTGCACCTAAAAAATTCATAAGGATTTTTCGTGATATGAATTCCAGTAATTTGGGTTTGCCTTTATGGTGAAATCAAAAAGGTGAAAATTTTGAGGTCAATAGATGTATGAAATAAGTGACAAGTTGACTAGTGACAAAATATAATCGTCCACACGGTGTTGGTGACTAGGTAGGTATCACCTTTCTAATGTTTGTCGAATTTGAGCACGAGCAATGTACTCGCTCGCACGTCGTTATGTCATACTCTGCTGACACGTCGTGTTTTGGATTTGGAAATGAAATGAAAATGTAATACAAGCAATAGAATTTGAATATGAAATTGTGCCAAAGTGGCACATTTGGTATGCAACTATGAACTATGCACAACACTATTTTATTCATCCGTTTTATTATCTAAACCTATTACAATCGTTCGACCTACAAAGACTTCTGACTTTTATGACAAATTCCAGTTCCTCCTATACGACTCCATCCCGTCTAATTTATTATTATGCCAAAACCATCCTGTTGACACAAGTAGATGGATATTTTATTGTTCTGAACGAGTGTATTCTTGATATTAGTTCCAAGTATAACGCATCCATTTGTATTGGGCTTTTCGCTGAAATTGCTACGCCTATGTCATTGAGGTAGCAAAACTATGATTGATATCAGTTGACGCAGTGTCTGCAGGGAATATAAGTGTTTTGGGAAGGTGAGGATGACAAAGGGTGTTTATACGTAGCACCATTGGTCTTAAGAATAATTATCATCATAATATTCATTATAATTCTGAATTCCTTGTGTCACGACAGTCACAACTTTGACTTACTTTTAATTTGCAAATAGTTTTTATGAAGCAAAAATATTGTATTCACAGCGATTCTTGGTGCCTACAAATAAAATGTAGAGAATGAATTTATCATTCAGGTTACAATGAAGATTGGACAGACTTACAAGGTGATCAGATAATATTGCACAACCGAGCAGTCCAAAACGCTAAAAGATATTTTGGTGTGTCAGTGATAATGTTAAGATTAACGTTGTAGCTTGGGCATTGCTTACCCACTCACTCGCTTGCCGAATTATATTTATAGTATTTTCTAAGCACCATCATGCATATATTATTTCAAAACTATAATAATATAACAATATATGTGTTTCTATCTATTATATAACAGGATTGTCTCGGTGAATTGCTAAACCCACAACGAGCTGATAACAACGTAAGCAAAGTGCCATGTTGCGTGCCCGTAGCGTAATGACTTTTGTAATTGTTAGTCCAAGTTTACCAATTTGATTATGATGAGGCAAATCATTATACAAGCATAAGCATACTAGCCTACAAACCTATTGAAACTCATTCCGTTCCCAGTCGAGTCGAAGCAGCAGTAAGGTTAGGTTAATGTCAATGTAATTCTTGTATTGTGTACTTCTTGGCACACTTTCCTCTCCGTCGTCGTTCATGAATAGTTATATATAAATAGGTATTGCATTTTGAAGGCAGGAAAGTGCAAGTGTATTATTCTACTGTTCGGACTGGACAGTAGCTAGTCGAAAAACTGTCTTGTTCTTGTTCAATCTTTCAGGTTGGTTTACTAAGGTACTTAAATTGTTCAAGTATTCTAACATTTTAGTAGTCAAGTAGTACTCAAGCATTGTAGTAGTATACATATGGAAATTTTGTCAGCGGTAATTATTTGCAAAATATCTTAACAGTTCTTATGCGAATTTACCACCCTTGCATGATATCACATTTTAGCTTGCACATCGTGCCTAAAGAAGACGTAGATACATAATACATTTAGCTCCTCCCACACTTGTTCAACCTACTATCATCTCCAGGAGTGCCCATTAAGACTTTACGTCATTGAGTGACTGGTAGTTTTCGTTCAGCTTAAAAATTGCCCAATTTGTAAAAAATACTTTTTTCACATCCATAAAAATTATTTTAAAAACGTTCATGAGTAAAAACGCTCTCTACATGCAAACTGCGAGCACAACCTTGTGAAACAAAGTGGAATATGTAGAGCCATACGCTGTCTATCCGTCCGAATTCCAGCAAGTCAGACACACAGACTGCTCCCTACTCTACCCTTTTTTGTGGCTTCGTGAAGCAAAAAACTTGTCTCTTGTCTCATACTCTTATCCCTTTTACAACACCAGTATAAGGCAACGTGTTTGCCATATCATCGTATCGTCGGTCTTTTTTCTTTAGCTGCTCAGTGCATGTAGAACTTTGAGTTGAATGCATATAGTACAGATAGGTAGTAGTACGATAAAAAAGCATGGTCCGGCTCCGGCAGTCGCAAGGCAGTTTGCACATAGTGTATCTACACACGCTGCATGCATAGTGAATGGTGATGGGANTATCTACACACGCTGCATGCATAGTGAATGGTGATGGGATGATAAGCAAAAAATCTCATGGAATCATATGTATCCCGTGTTACACTCCACGTTTGAGTCCGTCTGTGCCAGTGCCACGATTTTGAGCATTGTACGTATAAACAAGGAATAGTTTCGGCAAACCGACCCACTTTACGTACAAATCTGCTGTTCAGGTCCTTGAGAAAATCCCAAAAATTGTTCTCAATTCTTTTCTCTTACTTCTCCTATGTTACAACTACTCCGTACTTTTTTGTGTTTACGTATTGTGCAGAGACAGAAGTTGCCAGTAGTAGAGGATTTCTTCGAGAAAATATATATTTTATAACTAAACTATATATAGATAGAAAATAGTTAGTATAAGAGGACTTTGAATAGGCAGACAACACCGGCAAGACAAAGACTCCTCTTGTTTTGATATATATTATATGATTTATAGTTCAAAGCAAAGATTAAACACATTCCGACAAAAAAAAAAGTTCATTTAATCCTGTGCCGGATCCGTGTTTCTTTCCGATTCCTCCCTTGTCCCTGTTTGTTGAGTATAACTTGCACACAGTATTCAAGGAGTCTGCTCGTCGAAGTTTAGTCTCCCTTTCTCTGTGACTCTGGACGTCCAAGTACACAAAATATTTCCGGTTTTTGCCCAATATTTCAGAGTGTTACAGGAGAAGGGAGTCAATTAGTAGAGATGCCAGCCAAAATCCTGATTTTGTTGGGATCCGTCCGGCCTGGAAGAATGGTTGAGAGAGTTGCCACCGCTGTCAAGAACATTGTCACGGAACAAGGATTGGAGCCTGTAATCTTAGGTAACATAATGAAATCCTCTGTTCCTCTCATTCACACCTAGCTAGAGCGCTATACGTACCCATCTCACTCACAACGTGTGCCTGCTTTCCACTGAGTATATTCCCAACCCATGCATCATGTTGCAAGGGTATATCAAAAACCTTCATCAAACGTATCGCTTTCCCTATGTTTCATTCGCCTCAACGTAGTTGATAGGTGGTAAAAGACATTGACAAAAGATAAAACGGAGTAGTCTCAAAAAGAAAATGAGAATTTAATGAATTTTCTGCGTGGATCAATTTCACAATCTCAATATGTACATATATCCTTACACTTTTAGATGGATTCCATTTAATCTCCATTCTAAGCTTTCATTTTGAAAGAAGAAAATTAAATTAATTTTTAAACGCGCAGGAAAACGGATTTTGTGTCGTTTTCCATACACCCGGGGAAAACTAAAATCCATTGTATTTGATTTTCCATTTTGACTTTCCGAGACCGTGTGCTCAATGCTTATATACATATTGTAAACCAGATCCGATGGAACTGCCATTTGAAGTGGTGAAGGTTCCCTTTCACTTTATGAAAGAGCCAGAGAAGGAAGCCCCCGAGTGGATGGTTGAAGCAAGAGACAAGATCCAAAATGCTGACGGTCTTATTGTAATCTCTGCGGAGTACAACTGCGGGATACCTCCAGCATTGTCCAACATGCTGGATCACTTCTCGCCAGCTTCCTTCCGTCACCGACCTTGCGGAATTGTAACCTACTCGATGGGTGAGTATATTTTATTTTTATGGGACTCATACAATGGGTCACGTCTAGTATGTACGCGTTCTGTCGTCGTGTCGTATCATAAATACTGGTACACATTATTCCCAAAAGAATTCCTAGAGTCATCAGTTCGAAGGAAAGTAATCTGAATCTCTGCATACAAGTTTCATTCAGTTGACACAGTTTTCGCGCTTTTAGTTGCGGTAAGACATGTGCCCGTTGGAGTTGCGTATTATACGCTTCACTAAAACTTTTGCTGACCTTCGGAGAGCATACTGACGACGCGACGTGACATGCTATATTAGAGCTGCAACATGTACCAGTAGGCGACACCAAACTCAATCATCTCATGATAGGCAGTACGGTTATTGTACGTGTCTGTTAGGATCAACCTAACACATAATAACAATGCAAATGCATTGTTTTACCAGAGATAAACTCTGATAAACGCAGTAAATGAAAATCCCATATTGTGACCTAACTGAATAAAAATTCACCATTCTCAGTCTAGTCATACGTGTGGTGTGTGAGGTCGGTAAATAACATTTAGGGCACCGTTGAAAGAGTCAATTCATCACAAGTCCGATATAATCCTCAGCGGATGAGTAAAATTGCAGAAAGAAGCTACTTGCTGGGCCGTGACTTGAGTTGATAATGTTACAAGTTACTTACAATGGTATTCCCTCCATCCCTCCATCATATTATACAACTCCCTTTTACAGACTTTCTCAAGATGCCAATTCCATCCAACTCCAAATTCCTCCCATGGACTCTCAATGAGAACTACTTGGGAAAGGAAGGGAGACGTCGAGGAGTGAAAGCATGAAGAATAATAATTGTGTTTTGTTTGGTAATAAGATTGGCCACTTTCCCCTCATTTTAGGAAGCTACGGTGGAGTTCGAGCTCAGGTAGTGCTACGTCCGTTTCTCTCCGAGTTGGGTCTGGTGACTGTTCCCTCGTATGTGGGGATTCCTACCGTACATCAGTCATTTGAGGCAGATGGGAAATGCAACTCGGAGCGGATTTCCACAAATTTGGCTAAGCTTGTCAAGGAAGTGGATTGGTACGCAACTGCCATACAAAATCACAAGGCGAAAGTGTCTCCTCCGTTATAAGAGCCAGAATGGAAGGGGAACGTAATTTTCATCAGTCCAGCCAATGATATGTTTAGAAACGATTTATAATAACAATAACCGTATTCACTGTACACTCGTTTACGTCTACAGCAAAAAATACCTCAAAAGGTATACAGGTAGTAGAGTTATAAAGCACTAGCCCCTGTCACTGCAGTATTATTGTTATAATTTAATAATGTACGAACAACTGCGAAAGAAGTGTAGTTGAAATGCCTTGTATTTAGTTTTCTATCATGCTGGCGTGGTAATTTCAACCGATTTAGTAAGTAAAACTTATACCAATTGGTTCAACTTGATTCGGACTCTAATAATTCATTTTGAACTGCTCTACCTTGAATTCTACGGCTCTTCTAGAGCACCTACCTGATTTGCTGGTTCTGCCGATTGTTGATTCTACGGACTTCCTTTGGCATTTTCACTCAAACAATGGCAATGGCAATGCAATTACTTGTATGCAAGCTTTACTCATATGTTTCCGTTTTAGCATATATTTTTATACGTATGAGTGGGCTCCTCATGTGGTGCTATGGTCTTTATCATTCCGCCCCCACGTATGTGTCACTCCTGGAACGCGTAGTACGGACGGGAACACTGTAAAAAATAGATGACCAAAATCCTCCTGGGAAATAAAGTAGCGTCACTGTCACGACTTTTGCCCACGCTCACTTTTTACATTTCAGTAGACCCTGCTGGACCACCACTGCAACCAAGTAAGCGTAAAGCCCTGCACTTTGGTATATTGTAAACAACGAGAAAATAAGTGGAAGTCCCGAGGGTACTCAATTAGATTAGAAATTGGATTTCAAGCAGATATATGTTTCATTGGCTAAAAGCACAAATCCAACACGATTATGAGCAACACGAACTAAAGAAAGGGCAACCGATTTTTCTGTAGTCCCAAGCTCAACAGGATCAGCTTATATGTCTGCATTTACGGTAAATAAATTGAAACATGATCATAAAGAGGTCATAAGCATGCGTGGTTTAACCAAATGATCCATTATTTATGTGAGGCAAACAACATGTTCACGTATTATAAAGCGCACGTGAACAATTAAAAACCAGAAACCAATTAAGGTAGACTTCTGACAATAATAAAAAAATTAACAATAGAAATTTATCTACGAAAGATACGGGTTCAATTAGTAGCCTCTCCATAACACAAATAAATGTGATAATTACCCCTCTACCATGAATATCATCTGTTGTACTTGTGTAATACCACATACATTATGCAAATGATCACTAAATATAAATATGCCTAATAATTTATGATAGATCCCGCTAAAAATCATGACATACCACAAGTGTACGTCATTAATTGGCTCTAGGAGCACTAAACTGAATCGAAATGATGACTTTTTCTGTTCAAGATTCAAGGTTTCGAAGCGCATCGGACGTATTATGCATGTCACCATAACCATTTATATCAATCATATCCACACTCACTGGTCTCAAAGTTTTCCAATCAAATCTACAACACCAACACAATCTCACGCCTGCCGTCGCAAAATTTGATAACACCGTGGCATGTGGCATTGTGTTCCACCCGTAAACCTATCATATCGTATACCACCACAGTATAGACCTTCGTCTGCTGCTGCTGCTGCTCCCGTTCTCCACAAAGTCTTGAGAATTTTCTTCTCCCGTAATAATAACGCAACTTTGCTTGGATTTGGTTGGAGCCTACAAGAGCAACGGTGAAAAAGGACCATGCAAATTCAGCAAGAATATAAATCCTTCAATGATATGGGATCCTGTATAATATCTAATTGTAAAACTATATAGCATGCCTATACAAATATATATCCACAGTACATTTTCTGACAAGTAAAACACAACGGGTGAGAGCAGTGGTACATGTTCCCCCAAATACTTTGATTTCCTTTTACCAGCTTCCACATCCAAAAGCACATGGGCATATTATATTAGTAGTACAAGGAACTCCTTTTCCTGCGCTTCTCACTCATCATCCTACGAACGAACGTCTTTTCCGAGCCGGTAGACTGTTTCGCTTGGTTCCACTGTGTGTCATTATTACTTCAACTGACTGAGTCTTCTTGCTGCTACACAGAGTCTTGAGCACACAATATGGCACAAAACGCCAGACCAGACTATAGTCACAGTGGAGGAGCAGCAGCAGCAGCAGTGTACATGCAATCATATTTCATTATAGACCATCATCATCAGAGACGATACGAACGAACTCATGATTTGCGTTCACACGTTTGCATACATTGCATATTACTACTACAAACGCAAACGGCTACCTATAAATGCAAGTGGATTGCCTTGGGAGAACCGGATTCTCATTCTAACCGAAAAATGCACGCGGAAAAAGTTGCCTCCCTACAATCATAATATGGGAGGAAGGAAGGTGCCAGTACTCTAATCACGAACAGCAGACGCGCTTCTTGTTTATCTCCTCTAGGAAGTGCAAA